>WYDI02011061.1:0-60922 GCA_009867235.2 Psittacus erithacus
TGGGGAGAAGGACAGGTTGTGGGGGGAAAACAAGCAGGCTACATGCTCTGTCTAATTTACGACTAAGCTTAAACCACCACAGTTCTGAATAATTTTTATAAATGCCAATAATTACAAATATGACATATGAAAGTGGTATCTTCTTTAGAACCACAAAAGATGTAGGGGTTTTGTTTGGTTGGTTGGTTTTTAACTGGGTACATCCAAACCCTCCATAAATTTTAATTCAAAAAGAATTGTCTTGTCTGAAGCAGTATCCTTGTTAGCAGATTCTTCTTTCCTGAATAAAAAGGCCTTAGTTTTCATGGATGAAAATGACAAGTATCTCTGCATTGTGTGGTTTACTCATTCTGAATACCAGAAATGTCCCAGTTCACTCTTTTTTGGGGACATCTCATATGGGGTTGACATTAGAGAGCCTCAAGTGACTTGTAGAGATGTAGTCAACAAAATAGATTGCTTGATTGCTTGGTTGCTGTTTGGAGAAACACAATTTGCAGAGATGGGAATGGGGACAAGTGGCAAATACGTTATATAGGACGCAAAAACAGACTTACAGGAGGATCCTCTCTATCAGAAGAGATTTTGTCACTCTCTGACATCCACACAACACATTTAGTATACTGTCAGCAATGTAAATCACACACACTTTTCTATTTAACAAAGTATTACTATTTTCTTAAAGCTGTACTTTTTTTGGTGACAGCACTTGCTACTTTATGCAGCAGTCAACACAACTCTGTATCAAAATAGATTATTGTGTAAGCAGAAAGCAAATGTGCAAGTTTTCAATTGCAAAAACACTTCAGCTGCAGCACAGACACAAAAATACTTTCTTTCAATACCTAAGGGAAAAAAACCAGATTAATAGACATACTAGTCAAATTACTGTAACTTCCAATCCAATAGAACAATGGCAAACTGCCCAAAGGAAATGCCCCAAATATTTGATCTGAGCTATGCTGAAGGATGGTGTATTGCACACTGGAAACTTTTAACCTAATTCAATTTCAAAATAAAAAATAAAAATAAAAATAAATCACTACTGCCAAAGATGCCTTGTCCGGAAAAAAATTTAGGCAGTGATGTTTCATAGGATATATTATATCTGTATATATTTAACAGCTCCATGTGAAATTAATTCCTCCAGCAATGTGCTCAGAATTTAAATTTGGAAGGAGCTGATTTTAATTTTCATACATGAATAACACATGGCTATCTTTCGTTCTTGTTTATATTTATACATTTTAGGTACTATGTACAAATGTTTTATACAAAATTCTACATTATATTTGGGGTGTGCATAATTTTAAGGGGCAGATAAATGAAAAAAAATCCATTTGGCTAACATTTAATTAAATTTATTTTCAGGTAATCTTTTTGTTATGACAACATTTTCAATATCATTTCTTTATAGAAAGCAATGCTGCATATTGTTGCTGTTAAACACTAATAGCAGCCCTTAAAAAACAATAGAAATAGATCCTGAAGTTATGTGCAAGATGTAATTACGCATGCAATGACCCAGTCTGTTGTGTATTTCTGCACAATATATTCGTGATTGATCAAAAAAGAACAGGTGCACTAGTTCTGAAGATAACAAAAAGATGGCAATTAATTCTCTTAACAAGACTTCCCTTGACCACACTCCAACAAAGTATAAATGTGTGCTTCATTTTAAACACGAGTAATTCCAGACCAGTCACATCAACATCAAGATTATACAAATGGTTTAAAACATGAACAGCCATAGTTTATATGTGATTAGGGTCATCATAAGTTGTCAAAAACTCTGTGTAAAAATACATCATATACTACTGATTACACAATATGATCATATGAGTTCCACTCTTAGGTGGGACTAATTTTGTATTAAAAGGTGTTATGTACTGAGAGTGCCAAAATGTTAATATACCTTCTCAGAACACAAAATTCTGAACTGTTCTATGAAAATAGCTTTTTCTAAGTAGTAATAGATAAATATTGGCCAGTCTCAATCCCCTAAAATTTGGGGTGCCTATCAGCTTCTCTTTAATATCCATAAAATGGTGGGAAGCAGAAGTTAAGTTTTACTTATGAAGTGAGAGATGTAACTACAGTAAATGACCCCATTCAGAGTAGTTTTGTTCAAGGGGAAAGTTCAATAAAGTTTTTAAGCATAAATTAACTTTAAAGCATCTGCTGAAAGTGCTTGCTTAAGCTTTACTGAAATACATCCTTAAATTTCATTGCTGTGATTTACTTCTTAACTGCCTTAAGCACAAAAGGTCTGAGCAGATAAAGCAGCAGTTTGCATAAGAACACTGCAGGTAAGGAATTGATATGGTCTGGGCTAGTGATTGACAAGCTTTTTCTTTCATTTTCAATATGTCTTGGGTCCTGATGGAACTGACTATGAGCTAGGAGTTGTCCTTGCTACACAGTGAAGCAGTGACCACAGTGCTTGGCTCTGGCTCCTTGAAGCCCAGCACCTGCTGAGGACCACAAACCAGTAAGAGACCACTTCATCTTGGTTCTCATAGTTAATAAAACTGCTGTCCTCAGCCGACATCAACACATATAGCTGAACAAAGATTTATCTTATAGTAATAAATTACAAAGGATGTTTTTTCCTCAAAAAGTTTTGAAACTTAAAGGTGCAAATGTCTTTGTTGCTAGAATAAATAAAAAGTAGCCTGTGCAAGGATGCTGCCATCTGAAAATGAGAATACAGACCACACTTGTTTATGCCTTTTCTGTTATCAGACTGGATGTGCAGAGTGTCTTACTATGCAGGGTTAATTCAACCTATTGTGTAAAATCCACCAAATCCTGGAGTGCTTAGTTGTGTCTGCTAAGATTAAAGATCTGTCTACACTCAGGGCAGACAAGGCTGTATTTGGCATCTGGATATATATTTTTAAAATGCCATTTGAGACACTGTGCTAGCAATATTTCTAATAGAAGATTTTATTACAGTATCTAATATACACATTTATTCACCTTCAGTCCAGACCACCAGACATTTTATTATCTTTTTTATTCTTGTGCTGTACATTATTTAATAAAGGTGAAGGATGGGATTAGAACCTAATTGCACGTTACTGTATAAGGAACAATGTTCAGCACAGGTTTATTTATTATGTAGTTCCACCCAAATAATGCATTTCAGGTCCTTATTAAAACCAAAATATATCTTCATATACCCAGAATACAGATGATTTGATGGATATTTTCTTCTCGTTTTGTGTCTAAACATAGAATACACACAAGAACTGATACAGATAAACACAAATTTGCACGTGCTTTATAAATTTAGAAATGCAATTACTTTACTGACAGCTTTTTTAGTACATGATCAATTCAGAGACAAGACGTGAGGAAATTGTTTTGTTTTCATAACCACAGCAATCAATCAAAAAGTAGAATGAGTTCATTTAGCATTGATATTTCTGAGCAATGATTAAAAAACTAAAAAATTGATAGTTGAGATTTTCTTCATCAAATATCTTTGCCATGCCTTTCTCCCTGAAAGTCAAACACATTTCTTTGTGAGCTGCAAATGTACGAAGATGATTACATCTAACCAGTACCAATGCAGGCCAGTCACATGATGTCACTTTAAGATTTCTGTTCCTGCTACCTTAATAATTTCAGCCACAGGAAGGTCTGTATGCAGAATATAATTGAGATGATATAACTTTTCAACCAGCTTCTATCTGACAATTAGGAACTTCTTCCCCCAGTTAAACCAGCTGAAATTACCAAAGGCTGTGATGAATATACATTTCACACCACAACAGTCACCCAGGAAGGATTAATAATACCCCAACCTGTTCTCCTCCTCTTTTTTCTCCCTTACTCCTCCACCAAGCAGCTAATGAGGGGCAGCTGCTATAAAAGCCTGCAAATCAGCTTGTGCACATGTGACTGATGATGATACTGCAGGTGTCTTCGGAGTGTCTGGAACAGCTTGGTGGGGAGAGGGGCTTTGCCTACGGTAGGAGGTGTCAGCAAGTTAACACAGGCTGCAGCCTGCAAGAGAGTCAATCAAGTCTGGATTTCCCTGCAAAATGGGAAATGGTGGTTCTGAGTTTAAAAGACTGATAATGCAGGACTAATCCATCCCTGGTTTTACGTTACTTGGAGGTAGGTGTTATATGCTGTCTGTAGGGGTAGTGAGGGGCTGCTGTACAGATGCTAAGAAGCACACCTTAGACATGAATGTCGGCTTTTGGCACCTTATCCTGAGGTTAAAGCGTGATTAGATTGAAATGGGGGTTTTAATTTTTATTTTTTTAAGAAGAAAATGTTTAATTCATCTTTTCCTCTATTTCACTTCAAACTCTTTCCTCAACTCCCTCTTGTTCAAAAGACAGACAATTCTATACTGTCACACTGTACTGGTCCCCAAGGCTAGGCCAAATTCTGCTGTCAGTTGAAGCACTGAAGCCATTAGGAAAACATCAGCCCTAGGGAGGCATCACCTAAATTAAGAAAAGCAGACTCTTGCTTTCTGCGTCTGTGATGATACTCGTTTTTACTCGAACAGCTTTTATGGCAGGGTTTACATTTTCTTGCTGATGTGTAATAAAACACTTTGACTACGGTTGGTTTAATTTTCAAAGCTTTAAAAAAATCAATTTGTTTCTTTGTATGCGGTACATTGGAGTTGAAAACCGTAAAGTACTATTACTTCAGGGTCAGTGCTTAACTTCTGTTGACCCTCTTGCCCATGAATATTTCCTGGAGTTTATTACTACAGTCTATTACCTGGACTTTTCTGTGCATTAGCTTACATTTCTTGTTCTTAAGTAACCACTATAGCAATCTTCAAGAACAATGACTGATTTTTAGGGCAAAACCGATTTACGACAAGCAGGAACACAAAATCCATGAGATGCTTCTCATAAATACCCACTTACTCCTCTTTGTACTGCAAAGATTTTGAGAAGGGTGTGAGAGATGTGGATATCTCAGACGGAAGAGAAAACACTCGGAGCATAGAGCAAATAGGACACACCAGCAAATATTATTTTGTCCTTTGGGGCAATTCTGAGTCAAATACCTGTATTATACATCACAGCTTCTTCATTCAGGAGCAGGAATACGAAGATGATGCCCAAATCCTTGCTAAGCATTTGGTAAGCACTTTGTCCGACAAGTTACTGGAAATATTAAACTTTCTTAGTACAGAGAAGTCTTTAAGAGCCACATAAAGTATTGCAAGTGGAATGGAGAGTACCATTAAAGGCAAACCAAGATTTCTGTTGTAACTGTCCAGGAAATGGTTGGCCAGAGGCAGCTATCAGCAGAACTGAGGACAGTATTTTAGCCTGTGTTATCTCTGTTGTCAAGGGTTATATCTAGTTCTTTTGACAAATATACACATATTATACTTACCACAAGACAACTATGTAATAAAATTTCTGTCCAAATATTGTATGTCTATATTCACCTAGTCATCTCTTATGCCATGCTAAAAATATCTAACTCTGCCCTTATCAACAGGAAGTTTTCTGTGTAAAAATTCTAATGCCTCACTCCTACTAGAAAAATCTTTTTTTTTTTTTTTTTTTTTAATATAAATAGGAGATATATATAATGGGTGGTATGCCAAGAGTTTTCTTAACTGTTGGTATCCAACCTGGATGCTCTGTAACAGTATTCCTTATGATCCGGGTATTTTTAGGTTTTTACATGTTTTAGCAATATAATGATGCTGTACTGGTCACACCACTGATTCTCACTCATCAAAGCAGCCTTTAGATAACTTCCAGATAAGATATGACAGTGGAAAATCCATTATCCTCTTTGCTGGCTCTTCTGTCTTCTGAACAAAGGATATGATTCAAATTATTAAGCTGATTCAAAGGCACAGCAGTTAGGACTAGCATTTTGAAAATGTTTTTTCCATGCCTGAATGGAATGAATGATCTGCTTCTACTTGCTTGAGGGAGAGAGGGCAATGTGTGGAGAGTCAGATGAATAATGACCTGATTTAGTAGAAGAAAGCTACTCTAGGGAGAGACAATATTATGGAAACAAATAAAGCAGGGAAGCTGAATACTACTTGAGGAAGGTGGGAGAAATGTTTTAATAATCCTGCTCTTTGTGTGAACATCATAGGAAGAAATACTAAAACATCCTCAGCACATGACCTGCAGTTTGACAGCCTGCAGGTCACCCACGTTCTGAGGTGCGGGAACAGCACCATCTGTTGCATGACTGTTCTTACCAACACGGCATCAGACCTCATAGCCTTCCCTGTGTGGCCCTCCCAACACCTTTGTAAGGTAAGGACAGGATATTTTCTTAATTTAGCAGGGGGGATCTGCTTTCCTAGTGGCTCATAAAGACAGTGATAAAGCAGGAACTGAGCACAGTTCTTCTGAATGACAAGCTTGTGCTGTAACTCCTGGATCTGTTTCCTCTCCTAAGAAGTCTCATCTGCTTGAAAACCTTGATAAACCAGGCTAACGAGACCACTTGTAATTATATCTCTTTCCACTAATCTCAAGGAACATTTTTACCCTTACCTTCTCATTTATGAGTGTTGCTGTCTTTTGATTGCCATTGCATCATATTTTGCAGGCACTGAGAAAAAACTGTGAATGTCTGTCTTGGGAAAATATGCTTTCTAGATTTGCAGGTAGAAAGTAAGGAAACTTACGTAGGGAAGTGGAAAGTAGGACTATATATACACTAAAACTTTTAAAAATCCAACTTTGAAGCTTGGAAATAGCTGCCATTTTAGAAAGGAAAGTAAAATGTCAATTTTTTTTTTTAATTATTTTGTTGTAACTTGGAAGATAAAGGCAGATTTAATGTCTTTAAAATGCAGTTTAGTGGATGAGAGAAGAAGGAAAGGCAACAAGTTAGAACAGCTTCCTCTTTGAAAATCAGCATCTGTCCCCAAACCACAACTGTCAAAAAGCAGGAAAGGGACTTAAAAACATCACATCCATGCTTCCATGTGTCATTTCTACAGATTGCTGTTAATTTTCTTACCTTTTATCACGTGACACCTGAAATACGAGTCAGACTTAAACGGGTCTGTCCAGATGAACTCAATCAAAGAGGGTCAATAACTGAAGAAGCAAACCAGACAGGAATAATCACCTGACAAACTTGGACTATAGTTCCTGGCATGGAGAAAATGTACTAATGAAAACATGAACATTAAAAAAAAAAAAAGACAAAGTTATAAGCATGCAGTGCTGTATTTCCATATAACCAAGAGAAGAACCTGTCTTTAAGGCCTTGTTCATCCATAGAAGAAAGTAAAAATATTCTACAATTGTTGTAATGAACTTGCACAGACAAAATGATCAGTTGCATATCCTTTTATACTGTAACTTGCTATTATTGTATACACACTCGCTCAGTGATTTAAGTTGGCTAAATTACCTTAGTGTTGAAACTGCAGTGCCATGTGACTGATGCTAGGTAAGAACCTCTCTCCCTGTGGTCTGCACACTTAATTGTTATTCAGACCAATTTAACTGACCTTGCAAGGAATGTTGATAAGTGAGGAATATAAAACTTCTTATTTATGTTTCAATGACTGAAAGAAACAGTCATTGAAACTGTTAGCTATATGAATTGGTATGAGTAACAGTGTTGAACAAAATACTGAATTAGAAAAACATGCTATTGTCTTTCTTAACAAATTTTTTTGCAGATATATCCAAACCACAAGAATTATAATAATAATAAAAAAGTAGCTAATGTGCTTTGAAAAAATATTTGGACAGAACTACTGTACTGTCAAACCTCTAAAAAACAGTTCACTTGAATGATAAAGAGATTATAAGTCTTAAAAGTATGTTTGATGTAGACTTATTTGCACAGTCTACAGTTTATAACTTTCTTGCTCCAAAGCACCATTCTTCATGAGCAAAGAAATAAATAGGTAAGGGAAGATGCAAAGACAAAATAAGGGTGGGAACAAATGGAAGATAAATTATAAAGCAGAGAAGTTTCTTCTTTTTTTCTTCTTTATGGTACATTCCATAATGTGGAAATTTATGGCTGCCAAAACACCTAATTTTTAATTAAATTTTATTAAAGATAAAATCCTCAGACTGTGCAAAGGTATTAGCTGTATAGACTTACCATTGAAGGGAACATAAATGATTTTTTTTTTTGGCATCATTTACAACGTTGATATTATTAAATAGCTACTTGATGGCAACACAACAGCATGGGTTGAGGAGAAACTGTGAGTTATGACTTCATGAGTGAAACAGATTTAAACACTTTCATGTGTCATCTGTCCCTAAAAATTCACTAAGTGCTTCCAAACTGAACAAAATTTAGCTTTTTCTTATTATTATTTTTTCAATAGAATTCAAACACTGCCAGTTTAACATGCTATTTTTATTTTAAAAAATCTTCTGTTTTACAATCTGCATATGCATGGTCTGTCTTCTAGATGCAATATTGATTCTGCAGTAGAAATAAAAGGACCTAATTCTTGATGTTAGCACAGCAATTTTGAGAGTTGCAGCTTGGCAAATCAGATCAGACTTCAAGATGAAGCATAAAACTCAGAGGTCAATCTCAAAAATCCTTAAATTTGCTGAGTGCATATATATCATTTGTATGTTTTTACTACTCACTTATTTTTTGGAAATCCAATCTGAATTGGTGATATGACCACATTGGCAACCTCCTTGACAACTTCAGCACTATGTGAATGAAATAGATGCAACAAATTGTAACCAAGTATTAAAATGCATACAGAAGCTTTGTAACTAGTCCTTCAAAAATGACAAGTCCTGTTGATTTAAGAAGAGTTCACTTAGTGGCATCATACAAACAATACAGTGAAATTGTTTTTCCTGTTTACATGAAATAAGACTGTTCAAAAATAATGTTTGGAGAAAGAGAAGCTGACAAAGTAGTCCACAAAACACTTCTGAATCAAACTTTAGACCCCATTTTGGCAACAGCAACCTCAACATTTTTGCAGGAGCAGGTATTTTGACTGGGACAATTGACTATGTAACAAGAATAAGACAGCTTACCATGGTACGGTTTTCCTGAAGACGTCAACTGCTTGCCATTGCCAAAGGTAAGAGTGGTTTACATGTACTTAGAGCTTTTTTTTAAAATCTGACTTTTGGAGGTAAAATCTAGACATAATTTGGCATTGCCCTATATACATTTTCTGAGATTCCTAAACTTTTCCAAGCTCTCAGTTACCCAAAGGATTTGTCAGCTGTACCAGTTTTTTGGGTTCCCACAGGGAGAAACAAAGAAGTATCTGTGCTCATTTTAAACACCACAACAGATTAACAAGAAAATCAAAAGTTTTATTCTACCTAAAATAAAATGTTTAGGTTCTTAATTACAATATGGAAAACCAGTTACTGTATCCTGAAACATGTTACCTATGAAATTCTTCCATATTTCCTCCAGTGACTTGGTTGGCATGCAGCAAACCTGGCATGTTAATATATCCTGTTTTCATGGCTGGTTTGCCTTGGAGAGCATTTTGAATTTATATCTATTTTGAGGATGCTGCTTAAGCTGGGATCCCCTTTCCTTCTCTTTTCAGATCTCTGAAGTCTATTATCTTGTAAGATTACGCTAAGATTGCTCTTCATTAGTTATCACTGCAATAACTTTGCTTCTCTTCCCCTGCTCAGTATGTTGTTTAAAGTAAATGGATGTTTCATGGGCTTACCTCTGAGATTTAATGTGTTCTTCAATTAGCATTAATTAAATAGCTTTTCTGGAAGTGTTCATGTTTTCAAAATTCTTATATGAGACACATTAGCTGTAAATGTGTACTTTGAAGCTCCTTAATATCAAGGTCCATGCTAAAGTCTATGAAAGGACCATATGTGACCAAGCACATCTGTCAGATTTATAACTGTTAATAAGAGTGGGATCCTTTTTTACCCCAAACCACATTATCATCCTCCATCTTTCAATAGTATTAGATGCTTGCAGTACCATGAAACAAAGCAGTGTAAATACGGTCATCCTGAGGTAAACACGTTAAGCACGTTGGATTGTTGCAGTAGAGTTTAAAAGAGGATGTAATCACCTCTTCCCACTGTCTAGACACTTGAAAGGGTTGTCAGGACTACAGCTACAGCTTACCAAGCATCTGCTTTTGCTCCACTGGGGGAGCTAAACCTTTGAGATCAAAGTCTCATGATAAACACTTAGCTGGGATGTATTTTTGACATGAAAAATCATCAAGCACTACTCTTCACTGGACTCTTGTTTACCATTTCTCATTAGGCACACAGCAAGGCTCCATGGTGTACATGGAAGCTACAAAGAATCACATCTGGATGTTTATATGGGGCCTAAGGTGTTGAAGGGTAGATTGGACTACCATTACAGGGAAACCTTACTGCAGAATGGAAGCTGTCAGAAGGCAGGACTTATTGCTTGGGGCAAGCCCATTGTCTGGCAGATGGGTATATCTACCTTTGTAGGAATAATTCTTGTGTTTCTAAGAGATAGAAACCACCACAGAAAGATTTTCACACTGCAATATCCAACTAGGGATTACTCCAAAAAAATATAAAAGAGACATTCATCTGCTTTAGCCTCCAACTGCTCCTGGAAAGTTTTTTCCTTCTTGAAGACTTCCCTGGAAAAGGAAGTATTGACACAGTGACTGGAAGGAGGAAAACTTGCTAGGTTATACTGTTCTTTGAAAGTATATCCCCTCTTTAAGCTTGCTATCAGCACAAGTCACAGTGGCATTTTGCAAATCGGCTTTGCATTCCTACGTGCTGAATCTTTATCATGCATTTTAAGATGCTCCATCACAACACAGGAAATATGTTAAGGTGAAATCTAAGACAACACAGCTTCTAAGTAACTGTATTTCTCATTTCTTTGTAGTCAGATCAGTTCTGTACTGCAGGTGATATAGTTCAGTTCAATGGAACCACTGCTTAAAAGAATGTTTATGGCAAATTCCATTCTCTGCCTGCACAGGCTGTGGCCTTTGCCATGAGTTTTAACAGGTTCCTGCTTGTCCATCTTGGATCATGGAATACCCATGCTAGGGATGCAGGCTGCTGGTGCGCTTTTGAAGCAAGTTTCAGGGTACTCACATGCTGCTTCTATGTGAGGTTCTGATGGGGCAATCATTTAGGGAGCACGGTCAGAGGTCATACGAGCAGAGTAACTGAAGATCAAAGAGGACCCAGAAACAGGACTGCTTCACAGCTAAAAATTCATCCTCTTTGGAATTGAGAAAGTCTATTTCAAAGTGGCCTGTGTTTACTTGGGCCTTTAAATTCTCTGTATGGTAGGGAAGAAGACAAAGTTCTGTATTGCATAGTCCTTATACTGTGAGGGAGCCAATTCAACAGTATTATTTCTTCAGGTGTTAGAAGAAACACTGCATATGAGCTGCACCTAGAAGTCTTGATGCCCATTATGGACCAAGCTGTGGTAATCCAAGCAACAGAGGTCTTCCTGGCCATAAACTGCTAGAGGAGTCTGTGGTGTGGTTTCATCTGCAAGCAAATTGGGAAAAGGCCAATTGGCAATGAGCTGGTGGATGTGTGGCAGATTGTTATGCTACTGTCACCACTGCACAAAAATGTGCTAGCTGTTCTCAAGACTTAACTCCCAAATTTTGGCATTGATTGCGGCTGCCTAATTCACCCACCCCTATAACCATCATTAACACCAGGCACTGACCCTCTACAGAAGGTCTGTGCCACAGCTACTCCTGTGTCACTTGCCTCAGCTAAGCCCTTGTTAAGATCATTCTAGCATTAAAGTTTGCTCAGGCTTGCTGACCTAAAACCTAATCCCAACCCAATTACTTTTTGTAACACCAGTCCTAACCCTTGTCTGCCTTCCCCTGCTGTGCCCCACAGCCAATTTTGTTCTTTGGCCTCAACTTATTAAAGAAAGTTAAATACTCACAACTGTATGGGCCATAGTAATTAGTCAGGCCCTCCTACCAGCTTCAGATGATGAGTAAGAAAGGCTTTAGTGAGGAATTGCTTAGTATATATACTTCTGCAGATCCTAATAAAGGCTGCTTTCTTGGAAAATGTGGCCACTGAAAAGCTATGTTTGAAAACTTTTGGGCTTAATTTTAGCTGAAAATCTTTTGTTCTATTTAAAAACTTCCCCCAGCTTTCTTTAAATTGACTACTTCAGTGATTTCTGGTACCAACATACCCACCAAGAAATGTGTCCATTCTGAATACTGTCCTATGCTGAAGCCCACTGCACTGGCAGAATGACACCTAATGGATACCTCTGGCCTCCACTCTTCTCCTTAGCCCATCCTATCTTCCCTGTGGCCATCCATGATAAAGCTTGGGTGCTGTGCACATATATAACAAGGTTTCCATCACAGCAGCAGAGAAATAGTGCTGGCAAAATTGTGGGTTTGGTGTTTTTTTTTTCTTTCTCACTTGTATTTCCATGCTTGCTTTCTCTTCTGTTGCCTCTTTCAGTTCTCCTTTGGCTTTGACTTAGCCTGGTCACCACAGTTGTACCGAAATACGAACTTTTCTATTAAACTTGGCCCTGTCACAAGCGTTCCTTCTGGTGGTTCTTCAGTTCCTGGGTCCCATAGCTACCACTGTACTGGCCATATGTCTAATAAGGGTCAGAACCACAGGCTTTGCTGGAGTTACAAGGGTGGGATGAGGGACTTGGAACTCCCAGGCCTTGTTTTGGGCTTTGCTGCCTCATGGTTTTTGAAGTTGAGTAACATCCTCGAAGCTCCTGATCACAAGCGGGCAACTGCATTGTTTGGTGCAGCTTTGCTGGTGCCTGTGCCAATGGTGCTGCAAAAGCAGATTCATTGAAAGAATACGTTTGAAGCATCTCTAGCTCCAGTAATTGAACTCAGCTAGAACTTCTTGGTTTCTTATTTTAAAAGGATGTTCCATTTCAGAAACTATTCAATTCTTTTAAATTCATTACAGAGCTTACATTAGAATTAACACTGGCTTGGATTAAACTTTTTTGTTTAACCTCCAACTTTATTAGTTTTTCATCCTGCTTTGCTTGCTGAAATGTTCCTCTTTGATTTATTCCCTCCCCAGACTCAGTGAACCACTTTATCACTATGTGAGATAATGAGACTGAGTTCCAGTTTCCACATCACAAAGTGACTTCCACACCATGAATCTAAACTCTCTCTTTACCCCCACAGAACCCCTCCCTAAATGTACATCTAGGCATAGGCATAAGGCAGTGCACGTGAGAGGTTTGTCATACCACTCTCCCAGAGATAAGCAGGAAGTTTCACTGAACAAAGCTGCACTAGCATTAACCACACAGTTCTCAGAGCCAGAGTATGAACATACTCTAAGTAATCACAGTTATGCAAAAACATGCATTTGCATATAGCACCGTGAACAGAGTGACAGGGAATCTGGCAGATGCCTACTGGATGTGACTCAGCCAGGAAGGGAGCCTCAGCACTTGCCCCAGGAAATCAAGCTAAGCGGTGAGACTGGAGGCTCTCCCAGCCAAGGGGACAGGGGAAGAAACAAAGGCTTGTTTAAAAGTGCAGTCCTGCTTCTCTGGAAAGTTACTGTCTTTCCCCATTTAGCAAAGAAGCTACCACTCTGCTTTCTATCTGAGTTTTGCATGGCTCTTTAGTGATTCAATTATAATGCTGTGCTCCTCCTTTGAACTAGCAAAGTCAAAGGCAGTTGCCAGCTGGGCAGCACTTGAGACTCATAACTCTAACACCTTGATTTGACAATACTAAAGCTAATGTCTCAGCCAAATTGCCAATAGAAATGCTATTCACCTTCTTGAGCCCTAATGGGCTATCAGGAAAACTCACTTTGGTTTATTTTTTTCTTCCTGGAAGAGGATACAGAGGTATTCTCTTCGCTCTCATGGATGCTGCAATTATCTACCAGTTTCTTTTTCCCAAAGGAAGCAAAGATTCTCCCCTGACTCTTAAATTCAAAAGCAGCTGTTGTTCCAGTCTAGCACTGAATGTTTGCAGTGTGGTTGAGAGGTGCCTGTACCTATCAAAGCAGAATAGCTAGCAACATGTTAAAAAAGACAAAGGAAAAAAAATGCTAAAAACTCTGCTTTTCATAATGAGATTGCAATAAGCCCAGGAAATGCGTAGGCTGAAAAAATTATGTTGATATATAAATGAAAAAAGAAAAAAAAAAAGCAATCTTAACTGAATGTGTGAATGAGAGTGAGCACTTTTAAGCAGTATGATGGCAGAATACAAGGAACAGGGAGAATCTTCCCATCCTTCTTTCCTGAATGATTGATGTTATAATAAGGGATGCTGGAGCTACAAAAGAAGAGAAAAATATAAGGCTGCATTCTTGGCTAGTGAAAATGAAAGCATTCACATTGATTTCTATGGAACCACTGCTGCTTATGCCACTGCAAGATGTATACCTGAGAGAGGTGAGATAATGTGCAAGGATGGTGCAGATAAAAGCACATAAGAGAAATGGAAACTTATCACAGGCACCATGTTCCAAGTAAACACAGCTGATAACCTCAGAAAGCCTTGAAGAAGTTTTGTTTCTGTTTTACTTATGCTTTATAAATGACAATGAATGCATATACTTCTCTGCTATGAATGCCTCTCCAGCAGTGACATGTCATTAATCCTTAGAGGATTCATTTATTAGCTTTCATCTGTGGGGTTTTTTAAGTGCAATAAAATATTTTGCCTGTGCTTTCACACACAATTATGCCAAGGTATAGCTAAGTCTTGATTATCTTTTTTAATACAAGAGGGACAATGCATACAGCCTTCCTTGGAGGGCATGGTTTGGTTTTTATTGTTGAGCACAAGAGGCACCGAATACAGTGACTGTGAGCTAACCTCCCAGTGTACACTGCAAAACTGCCACACAACTGCACAAAGCATTGCGAATTAGGACTGTGGGACCTAGTGTGTTGCTGGTACTTTTATCTGCATCTGCATGCTTCAGCTGACTATTCTAATTCTTTCCTTTCTTCAGCATACAAAGTTTTTATAGTATGTCTATGAGAAGCATAAATCTGAAACTGTGAACCTCTGTAAGACTGAGAAGCAGACAGCAAATGAAAAAAAATTGAGTTACCCTCATTTAGGCTTTTCTTATACATAGAGGACTTGGAGGATTTATTATTTATCTTAACAACATGTAAACTTAAGTCATTCAAGTCTTTCATATTTTAAGATTTACTATAACTTTATCATAAGCTAATTTATGATAAAAAATGCAGAAGCCGATGAATACAGATTTTGAAAGTTCTCTAGACCTTACTGTTCTTATTCTCATGTAACAATACTGCTGACAAACAGCTGAGAGAGAGGCAGTCCTTATTTAAGACTACCTCCCAACCCCATCTAGTAAAGGCCAAAAGCTCAATAGCCCTCTCAGCAGCTCCAGCAGAACTTGGGGATATTTGGGCAATCCAACCAAGTGTCAAGGAAAATAATGGTATTCTCAAACAGCATGCAGAAACATCCCTCTTCCATTTTTTCCCATTTTGTTTAAT
This sequence comes from Psittacus erithacus, assembly GCA_009867235.2. Lineage (NCBI taxonomy): Eukaryota > Metazoa > Chordata > Aves > Psittaciformes > Psittacidae > Psittacus > Psittacus erithacus. The sequence continues at coordinate 15,469 of WYDI02011061.1, forward strand.
AAACAGCAACAGCTTTACTAGTAACTTGACCACATCTGCACAAAAGTCTGGTCTAATCTAGTTCACATGGAATACAGGGTGATAACACCGCCCCCCCCCCCCCCAAATTCCCACAGGTTTCACCAAGGCCAGGATTTTATTCCTGCTTTTACTTGGCATAAGATCTTCAGTATCATCATTTAGAAAATAATTTCTGCAGTTAGTTTTTTAGCAACACTTGAACTGCTTCCTTGTTTGTTTAAGGGAATGTGCAAAAAGGCTGGACTAGAAGGGCCTGCTATAAACTAACATGGATAAAGCTTATTGGTATTAACCTCCAGTATCTTACCTGAATATTCTATTCTATTTTATGATTTTATGAATGTGTTGAAAAGATTTTGAAAATTTCTGCTTATACATCAGATATACTTCTTAAAACCACAGGTGTTCTGCTTTGCTTTACACATAAGCACATCTAAGATTAAAGAGCAAGACAATTACAACACAGCTGATGAATTCTTAATCTCAGAAACAGTAGTAAATTGAGGGAAAACACAGTCTCATTAATGGTTGTTCTTTTGTGATTAAGTATTAGTTATCTACTATGTTTGACATTCTGTAGCCCTGTTTATTTGATTAACTTAATTGTCGTCCTAATTAATTTAATTATTTTGTAGCAAGGGATGAGAGGCTGCGTATTCATGGTTTTCTACACGGAACTGCACTGATTACTAGCCCCACGGCTTGCTGAACGAGTAAAAAGCCTCCGACTGGTCCCCAGTACCCCTTAAGCTTGTCCGGGCCTGACTGCTGTGCCCTCCGCTCGTTTGTGTCTGGGCGCCGTTGTTCACATGTTTGCGTAGGGGATGGGATTATTCACGGTGGTTTTAATTAAGCATGGAGATCAGGCTTTGCAAGAGAGAGCCCCCAGTCCTTGCACTTCTGAAGTGATGAGCGCATAAACAACTCTTCGATTTGCGAAGAGAAAAATAAGGTGTGTGTATGAATGTGAAAGGGAGCTGGTTGTGAAAGGGAGCTGGTTTCTCCAGAAGCACAGGGAAAACTGGGGGGCCGAGGGAGCAGAGAAGGGGGATTTGGGGATTGCTTTAGTTGTCACTTCACGAAACAGACACATCTTCACAAAGCAACTTTTAACTAACCAGGAGACGGCAGGCTGAGGTCTCTCCATCCTGCGGGGAGACACGTCCCGCCCGCTACCCTCTCCCCACGCACACGCCGCTCCGCGGCCGCGCACGGGGCGAGCATTGGCCCCAACCTCCCGCCGAGCACCGTAGGTTCCCGGCGCTCGTAGGGGGAGCCGCGCTGTAGCGGGGCACCCGGGAAAGCAACAGCCTCCTGGGACTTCGGTGTGGCTCACTGCCGCTGCCGAGCGGCAACCCGCTGAGAGCACCGCGCCTGTGGCAGCGCTCCACGGCCGCGAGAAACGGTGCAACCCTGGCGCCTGCGCCCCACCGCGCCCCTGCGGAGGGGGCGGGGGGCTGAGCGAGGGGTGGCTGGGACGCGGCCCCAGTCGAGCCCCCCACCCGCCCTTCCGCAGCCGGCGGCGGCAACAGCGCGGGCGCGCGCGGTAGACGTGGGAGCGCGCTTTGGGCGGGGGAGCGCGCTTTGGGCCGGGGAGCGCCCGTCTCCCGCGGTGCCCTCGGCCCCGCGCTAGGACCGCCGGTCGCGGAAACCGCCCCGAAAGAGAAGGAGAACTTGTTCGTCTCCGCCTGCCTCCACACCGCCCGCACATCCTCTCCCGCGGCGCATCCGCCCGCCCTCTGGGTCCTGCCCCCCCAAGGGGCCGGCCCCGGCTGGAAGATTTCCCTGCTCATTTTTCTTGGAGGGGTTTTGCCGGTAGCTGTGTATCGAGGGGAGGCTCCGTCCCTAAGGCACCCTGCCTCACCCTGCGGGGGAAGGGAGTTGGGTGGGGGCAAGCCAGGAAGGGAGGATCTCAGTGGCTCTCCTAAAATCTATTAGCAGACTGCGAGGAGGGAAGAGTTTGGCACTTCGCAGGCGAGGCTGGGCTTGTTTTACTGAGCGGTGATGCCGCTGGACTGAGAGCGGCGCGGCCGTGCAAGTTGGGGGGACGGAGCCCCCTCCCCCTCCACGGCCCCCCAGACCTGATCCAGCGCCTTCAGCCCGGTGGCTTGTCGTTGATGCTCGCTGTATGAGAGCTGGTCCGAGGACAGGGCGACTGAGTGCCTGCTAGGGCTTCTTTCTTCTCATCCCCCGGACTTTCCCACCACCGACGACGAGCGGCGCGCACCCCGGAGAGTTGTGTCGGCAGGCTCCGTGCTATGGCGAGGCTGCGGAGAAGCAAACTAGCCGCTGGATTTCTATTACTTTTCCAGTGCCTGAGCGAGCGCTGCCAGCTCGCCGGCGGGGAGGCGCCGAGGCAGAGCCGCGGTAAGCGAGGCCGGTACCTGCCGGGCGGGGCCGACCCGGGTCAGCACGGCCAGCCGAACAGGGGGAGGGCCGGGATGTGGGTCGGAGGTCGGGCTACCTTCCCGTAGCACCGGCGTGGTGCGGACTCAGGCGGCAGCTCGTGGGCCGCGTACCCGGCGAGGGCAAACGGCGTTTGGGGCTGGCTCCCCTTGTTCCCGGGGGAGGCCCGAGGTGACCGCGATCCCGGCTTTTCCGGAAAGAGTACTCCGTTGCTTTATTTTTTGTTTAAATGGGAATTTGGGACTTTCCTCCTTTAATAACTCTGCCCACGATTACCGGGAGCCGGTGCCGTCCCCCTTCTCAGCCCCTTCGCGGGGTCCCCGGGGCCTCCTTCCCAGCCACGTACGAGGCTGCTTCCGAAGGCGAGGGTCTCCCCTCAAGAGTCGGGAAGGGAGGGACGAGAACACCGGCGCCGCCGGGAGCCCCAGGCAGCCCCGGCAGCCTTCCCCCTCCCGCCCGCGGCGGGGCCCCGCTGCGCTCCCAGCATCGAGCCGTGGAAGGGGAGGCAAAGTTTCCCTGCAGATCCTGCTTGGGAGAGCTAGCGGGCACTCTCCTCCCCCGCGGAAGTCAGTCGTTTGCAGTCTTCCCTGGAAACCAGGCGTGGAAAGCAGAAAGAGAATGGCAGAAGCCCCGCGGGACTTAGTACCTGTTCATTGAGAGCGAGAAGCTCGCTCTGTGGACTGAGTTTGTGATAGTATGAGGATCCTGTCGGAGACACCTGTTATTAGTGCACGGCACCCGGCACCTGTAGTGCTTTCGGGCCGCTTTTTCCCACAGCGTGGGGTTCCCTTTTGATCACAAGAGCCTTCTGTATCCCGCATTCTTGTGCTGTGGAGGGGAAAGCTGCTAAAGGAAAGCTTAGCTAGTTTGCAGATGAGTATTTAAGGATCAAGTGAGGAAAGTCGTGGGTTTTGTGAGTCAGGGGAACTTGCTGCTGCAGCAGCTTCCAGCTTATAGAATCTTTCAAAAGCGGTGCTTTTATATTCGAAATACCAGCCAGCTTACTATCAGATTAAACAAGTCCACTGGCTTTCCTGGTGCAACAGAACGGCCCCTTCTTCCTTTATAAAAGGTTGGATACAATTGTGAAGAGTGTTGTGGTCACAGCGTAACTGACCCGAACAAGAGAGACTGGGGAGTTTTTTGAAACGTCCAGTGAGATGATGTCTCAGATAGAGCTGGGATTTTCCTGGGTAGGGGCCTACTGCTGAGTTTGGGAATTGCTAAATGACAAGGTAGCTCAGCAGGTTGCTGGGGCTCGCATGTCGCTTGGAGGAGACTTTCCCTGTACTGCTTCATGTTGCTGCTTTCAGGGCTGTAGGTAAGAAATGTTGGTGTTTGTTAGTTATAAGGAAAAATAAGGCATGATGGTGACATTAGAAAATGAAATTTACTTCGTTGTATGGCAATGGACTGAGCTCACAAAGTTTATTAATCTTCCAGCCTTGTACTCAGAAAAGATTGTTAGTGCTGACTAAATTAAATGTGATTTGTCAGTGGGCAAATAATCTCTGCACACCACTGATTTAGGCTATGAAGTTGTAGTAGTCATCAGTGTCTGCACCAGGAGGTGCTGAACAGAAGATAGACCGACAGTTTGCTTATCTGTAAATCATTTATTAATGTCTTGTTCCTCCCTGAGTGTGATGTGAAGTATCAAGGAGTTTATAAGCAGGCAAATATTATTTTGATATTTAATGCATTCTGAAGAAAATATACCAGATGATTCTTTTCTTCAAGTAAGATGGACAATCTGCGGTCAAGTTTTGACAGCTAGCTGTTTATAACTTTCCTTCCCTCTTGATTCAAAAGTCTGTATTGTGACAGCAATAATTAAATGTCATTAACTTAATCAGAGTTGTATTTAACAGGTTTTCGTAATTCCTTTTTTTTTAATCCTGTTCTTTGGAAAGAATGCAGTGAGGAACTGTGATCAGTAAGAGGATAATTATGTAAATTCAACTTCGGGTCCTGTGAGTCAAGATAAAAAGTGCTGTTTCAAAGTTTTATTGTATTTAACATTATTACATACCTTTTGATCAGCTCAGATAGAGCCTTTGAAGAATTAAAGTGAAAAAATAAGTCTTTGAAGTTGCTGCAGATTCTTAAAGGGAGGCTGTTCTGACATATTCTTCGAATACCTCAGTTACAAAACTCGTAATTGAAACTGGATGAAGTAATAGTATCAAGAAATGGAAACGTTTAGTATGCCCAGTCAGAGCTGGAGCCAGGAGAGGATTTCCGAGGATGCTACCAAAGGGAGATGCCCTGATTCCAACAGAGATGGGAAAAACCAAATGCACGGGCGGTTTTTCTCCAGCTCCTCACAATTATGCTGCCGGGTGCAGGCATGTGGGATCAGTTGCAGCCAGATCACGTCCGAGGCTTGAGGAAGCCTGCCTGGCTGCCCCTTGGTGTTGGTAAACCCCACGTTTGGGCGCCCGAGGTGCGAGCGGGGCGGTGGCGGCGGCGCTGCTGTTCCCGGCTGAGCGCCCCGCGCCCCCGCGCCGGGCGGCTCTTCCCATGAAGGCGCCTTCCGCCCTCCGCCGCGCCGCTCTCAGTGGCCGTGCTGCTGCTAAAAGGGCTGTAAATGGAGGTTGAAGGTTCTGAAACCATAAGGTTTGTGTGTATGAGTGTTTGACACTAACCCATGTATGACGTGATTTGATTGAACTGAAGCACATGGTCTTCTGAAAGCTCACGCAATTAAGACTCCCAGTTGTTTTAAGTGAGGGCTTGCTGTTGAAGTGTTTCCAAAAGCAGCCTTGGAAATGTTACACTCTTTTGCAAACACCATCAGTCAGAATTAGGAGGCCGTTATTTCAAGTTTTCTTCTTTCAAAGCATATTCCAGAATCCTGGAATAATTTCTATTCACTGACCTGCTGCTGTCTCCAGGCATCAGCATTCAGAGAGGGGTAGAATTATTTTTGTGGGGTAAACTACTATTAGGGAGTGTTTATCTAGCATTTATCTAGTGCTGAAATAGTCACATTTTCTGTTTTGCCTGACCTTTACTCTGTTTAAATAATAATAAAAAAAAAGCTCCACAACCAAACGCAAACTTTTGCCATTACACAATAGGACCTTTAGCTGTTACCTTAGAAGTATCTAAAGAAACACAATATTAGACAACATGTATGAAAGTTAATTTTTATCCTTGGCATTCAAAATGACTATTTTTTTTTTTCCTGTACATGATATATGCAAAAGAGAGACAAGTAGGTTTGAGAATCCCAGTGACATTTGAGAGTACATCCTATTTATATATGTCATATGTATTCGCTAAGAATTCCTTCTAAAGTCATATTTTTTTTAACTGTCATCCATCCTGGTTCTTCCTTTTATTGTTTGTGGGGTTTTGTCATTGTTGTTCCCTCTGAAAGGGTGGTTTGAGATACTGTTGATAAATAGTGGGTAAATTGACTATGATAACATTGACTTAGATATTTAGCGGCATAGACAGTTATTTCCAGAAATTTAGAGTATGGTCAATACTCATAGTTTACTGAAGGCTTTTAAATCCCTCGTGTAAAACATTGTTTTTGTTTGGCTGTAAATATCCCTCTTCAGAATTTACATCCTCATGCAGCAATGCCTTAAAACCCAGCAAACACTTGACTTGGATGCTAGGTTTTGTTTGACACTTGGAGTTGGTGACAAATATCAGGGAAGCTAGTTCTCTACACTGTAAACAAATGTAGAAACTGAAGAAAAGGTCTTTACAGTTTGCAAAGTTCTTTTGTTCTGAACAACAATTTATTAGCAACACATATAGGCCATTTAGAGCAAAATGCTGGGGCAATATCTACTGCCTTGCTGAATACCAGATTCCTCTAAATAAATTTTGTAGTTCAAGAGGTTTGTGTCCTTTTGAGGAAGAGCATCCTGAGAATATGAAGGAGCTAGATGAGGAAATTCATAATGCCAAGTGATGAGAGAGACCCACTGAGGAAAACAGTTGCAGACCTATGGTGAGTTAGCATTTTCATTAAGGACTTTTTGGCACATTTTTGGTGGAGCAGTGCTGCAGGTTCCTGTGTCTGCACAGACCTCAGGAGATGGAGGTTTGGACCTGAAGCTTGTGTTTCCTGCAGGACTATTTTGCAGCAGTGCCCAGAAAGTTGCTTTGCTTGGAATTGCACTAATGACAGCTATTGCACAAGAAACGTGCTCAGTTGAATCCTACTGGTTTTCTCCACAAAGCGTCATGTGACTCTGGTTTTGATAAAAGTCACTATGGTGTCATTGGACTGTCTGAAGTACTGAGCAGTTGTGCCTTTAAAGTGCTGGCAAAAGCAGAGCTCTGTAGCAGTCCCAGGTTCAGAATTTACCGAGACCACAGTCTCAGTCTGAGAACACAGCTGGGGCAACTGATACATTCCCCGTGTGGTTCATGCTTCCTAAGGAAAGTGAATGCCAATGCAATTTAAGAAGGCAGTAGTTAAGGTAAGTGTGTGCTGGGGACTCTCTACAGAGTGAACAAAAGGTAATTTGACAGGAACATTGACAGGGAATGTTGCAATCTTGCCAGCAGTGTGAAATTATATCCAACTATCAGGTTTGATGAGGGCTGAGCTAGGAGTGTTAATGCGGTGCAGTTGGCAGATGTCATATTTACTAAACTGGAGAATTGCATAATCACAGCAGGAATTGAAACAACCCAGGAGATTACTTTCCATGGAGAAGTATGTAGAGAAGCCATGCTAAGTGCACCTGAGTTTTGTTTTTGTTTGTGGCTTCTGACAAATGAGCATAACACATTGCCCTGAGGTAATGTTTGTGTGTGCTGGGTGCTGTGCCTCATCATGGAACACTTTGCTTCCTCCTCTTTTCTTTTGCCTCATCCAACTCATAAACATAGCCTCAGTTAGCACTCCTTACTGCCTTACTGTCAACATTGAGCAATCAGTTGTGTTAAGTGTCCTTGTAAATTCTCAGTTTGAAAGAGCTTGTGTAATATTTTCAGCTCCCTAGACCAAAAGGCAGCGTGTAGGAGTGTGTTTTCAAGTTGGATTTGGCTCAACCTTTTTATCTTCTAAAGTTGGCAAATTGATCAGGTTCTTAGGCCAGATTCAGGGTCAAGCTTGACATTCTAGTTGAACACACAGTTTCAAAAGTAGCAAACAGCTTGATGGAATGATGCAAGAAGAGAAATGTAAGAATTAGTATAAAGAGAGGTACAAGTCAAGACATCATGAGAATGATGCATCTGCTGTGCTCAACAATGGTAAGATCCCAGCAGGAATATTCACTTTCACTTTAAGAAATATGTAGACTAATGGAGGACTATCACATGAAGAAAACAAACAAAACACAAATGAAAGAACGCTGCTAGAGAGAATAAAACTCAGAGATTACGTGGTAGGGATCTTCAAGTGTGTAAAAGGCTTCCGCAAAGAAGGAATTGGCTTGTCCTCAACAACAAGTAATGACTTAAATTGCAGCAACAATCTTCTAAATGTTAAGGTGAGGGTAGTAGAGTATCAATGCGTAGTCTTCATCGCTGAAACAGGTTAGATAAACATGTATCTGTAATGTCACTCTCTCCAGAAAGGCAGCTGCTGTTCCTGCCTTGGAGCAAATACTGGTCAGTGTGACCTTTCAAGGTCTTACCCCAATATCTTGAATCATTCTGTGTGAGTAGCTTCAAGTACGCAAGGGTTCACCTTGAACTCCACAGCTACATAAAATACAAGCATGAATTCAAATGCTCTATTGGCTTGAGGCCTCTGTGTCTCATTTGTCAATGATATATGGCTTTAATGTGATTTTAGTATACACTTTCTGTGGCTGCAGACAAGGTAAAAACATTTAAAATGCTGCTTTAGAGTTATTATGTCATGAAATAAGGCTTCTAAAATAAGATTTGGTTCTTTCTTGGTTTAGAACTTTTAATGTGAACACTATCTAGGTTCCAATTATAACAGATCATTTGGTGTTTTTTTTTTTTTTTTTTTCTTTCAAGATGTTCTCATAGTGACTTTTTTGGACTTTGGGCAGGCACCACTTATCCCATTAGTTGTGTGAAAAATCCTTGACTTGAGTAGGGAGAATTCCACGAATGGAATATATAAAAAACTTCCATTTAACCTGTCTCTGGTAGTTTTTCAAATATGTGTTGTTTCACAGTTTATGCTTGGAACTCCGGTCCTTTTCTTTATAGACGTAATCAAACTGTGTCAAAGGGCCGCTTATGTTACAGGGATGTAAAAGTTTCCAACGCAGCTTTCTTTAGCGGCTATAGTTAGTAGGGCAAATTCTGTTGGAAGCTTCACCTGTATTTAGTAGCAGAACAAGGTGCAGTGTTTTTTTCCAGTATAAGCACTTTGAGTTTTATTTAATTTTTTCTTCTGTTCAAGCATTATGTTTTGGGTTTTTTTTTTTTTTTTTTGCTTTGGTCATAAGGTAAATTTTGCAAATATTAAATGGCAACACTGTATCTGGGCTGAATAATTGCAGCTTTTCTTTTCACAAGAGTTACTAGGCTGATTGTAAATGGCAAGTATCACCCTTTGTACCTTCAGCAATTTCTGAAGGGTGAAGTGTTAAAGAGAGGAGAGTTCATCACTATGCAGATTCTTCTTTTATTGAGTCACCAGTTGAACTAAAAATCCATTGAAAAATGCTATCTTGGCCTCCACAGAGAATTGGGAGCCAGCATCAGTCTCTATTGCTACAGTTGCTCCCTAGTATTCTCCAGCTGCATGTTTCTGGTTTCCTGTGTGGGTGTTTGTGGATCTCCTTTTGAGTTTGCAAGCCAGACAATATGTATTTGCAATTCGACTTAAGTCACTCCAGGATATCAACCAGGGCCCTCTGTTAGGAATCCTTTTGTGGCAGGACAGGTTTCAGAGTTCCAAGGCTCTTCTCTTTCAGTCTTCATTTCCTCATTGCCCTTACTGCCTGGTTTTGGAGGTTGCTTCCTTCCCACTTGCACTGATTCAGTAGTTCATGTGGCCATGGTCTTGGTCAAAGGGATCAGACCTGCTTTTGTTAGTCAAGTGAGATTTAAAAAATAGAGGGAGAGAAAGTACCATGTTTTGGAAGAGGTGGAGGAGGGGAAAATATGATTGTGTGGAGAACAAATGTAGTATTTTTAAACCTCTGAGCATTATAAATCCTCTTAAAACAATGTAAAAACTCTGGAAAAGTGGAATCATAGAGTTGTAGGATCACAGAATGGTTTGGGTTGGAAAGGACCTTAAGATCACATAGTTCCAACTTCCCTGCCATGGGCAGGGATGCCCCACATTAGGCCATGATGCCAAGACTCTGTTCAGCCTAGCCTTGAACACTGTCAGGGATGGAGCATTTACTACCTCTGTGGGCAACCTGTTCCAGTGCCTCACCACCCCCACAGTAAAGAACTTCTCCCTTATATCTAACCTGAACTTCCTTGTTTAAGTTTAAACCCATTACTCCTTGTCCTGTCTCTACAGTCCCTGGTGACTACCTGACTTCTGTTTAATACTACCAGGTATTAGATAGGCTTAGAAAAAATGTTCAAAGAAACAACCAGTTGAAACTGGAAAATTACGTCAAAGTTGACATGCTCTTGCCAAGTATTTCAACTGGGTAGTGTCAATACAAATAATTTGGAGTTTCTTATTTTAGTGATAAAATATCTCATTTCAAATATCTTAGAATAAAATTGTTGTATTAGGACATATAAGCATAGTTGAAAAGCACTTTGTTTTGGAGTTGGTGTTTGTATATATGTACATAATTTTAATTTCGTATCCTACAGCAAAGATTGACTGCTCTTGATCTGAACAAGATGCAAATTTTGACTTAGGTTGGCAAATTAGTTTTCTAGTCATCTCTAACTGAGACTTACAATTGTTGAGAATTTGGCTACATACTCTAAGCCTTATAAGAACAGATGATTTTATCTGGTATTACTTTTGTTGATTACAGGAAAGGGGGAACGGCTGACGACGGTAGTCTTGATCATCTAGTTAGGTTTTTTTTTCTTTCTGCTTCATAGTGTATTTCTCATTTGGGTTCCTTCTTGATTAATATGATATTCATGAGGTGACTAAATTAAAAGAAAGCACGTTTTCCAGACTGCAGCTGCTATAAAGATAATAGATTTATGGTTTATTTTCAGTAAAGGCATTTATGGACCAGAAGCTTAGCATTTGGTATATTGCGGAAACCTGACCTCAGTGTCAACACAATCTATTACTGGTTCCTATTTAAATATATATACACACACACTTCTTTTATATATATACACACATACACACACACAAAGTTGAAGTCTCAAAACAAAGAAAACTTTGTTAGGGTGAATCTTTTTCACTTGATAGGGTGAATCACCATTATAGGTTATCATCAGTTCTGGTTTCCAATTACTTTTTATTACGTCTGTTATTTAAAAAAACCACCACACAACAATTTTAATGAATAAAGTGTATGTAATGCAGCACTTTCTAGTTTTTAATGTAAATTATGCAAGACTTCATAATTGAAATATGTAATTGTACACTGTGGAATTACACAGCTTTTCATGTTTGCATTCAACCACAGAAGACTGAAGAGGTCATTCCCCTATTAAACATCAAGCTAAGCAAAACCATAATTGCTTGCAGTTTTGCTAATATTAATGTATTTATCCTTCTCAGACCTTCTCATTTCACTTTTAATACTGTAAGCTATTGGAGGCATTTTCATCTTTCCAATGCCCAAGTAACAAAATATTAATAATAGTGGTTAGTTGTCTTAACAATTTCTAGAACCCACATAGCTAGAAAGAACTGTTTAGGTCATCAAGTCTTTACCTTGGATGAGAAGCAGTTGTGTCATAGATATCAGTTTCACATGCTCCCATGCACCCCAGGCCATCAGTAATGCTCTTCCCTATAACACTTCAAGCACCTGGTAAAATAGCAGCATCCCCAAGTATAATGTGTCACAGAAGATAATGAGGGCATTTGCCAACAGGTTAGATTTGTACAATAGCAAAGAAGTTTGAATTTTAGTTCGATTTGTTTGAAAGCTTGTCTTTCTGGTTTTGCTTAGCCTGTTTTTCTGGGGATTTTTGTGGGTTTTTTTGTCCTGTTGTTAGTATTTTGTTTGTGTTTTTTTTTTGGGGGGCGTTTCTTTTTTTTTTTTTTTTTTGCCTAATATACTTTGCTTTTTCATCCCCTGTTTTGTCTTATGCATGATTACATTTATTGCAGGGTTGGTAATACTGCTTTTGCTTCAATTCTGAGCCATTTTCTAGAATAGCATAAATGACCTGCAAAATGGCTCATCCTAGAGCAAACAGTTTGCGTTATCTTTTGTCAGCTGCTCCAGCTAGCCATGTATACATCCTGCAAAATGGTCTAGTGTTTAAAAGAAGGCAGGTTTATAATCTGCCTCAGTTGAGCTGCCTGAGGATTGGCAGTTCTGCTATACCAGTGTCAAACTTAGTACTTGTGGGTTTTGTTTGATGTGTGTGTGTGTGTTGTTTTGTTTGGTTTTTATTTGTTTGGTTTTTTGTTTGTTTGTTCGGTTTGGTTTGGTTTGTTTTTTTTTCTTCCTGGATGTGAATTTCAGCTTTTTGGCCTAATTTTCATCTTGGACACAAGAGAAAAATTTTTCACATTGGAATAATCTCCCCATGGAAGTGATGGATTCCCTAGCACTGGACACTTTCAAGATTCAGCTGGACAAGGTGCTGGGATGTCTCATCTAGGTCATGCTTTGCCTAGAAAAGTTAGACTGGATGGTCCTTGAGGACCCTTCCAACCTGATATTCTGTGATTCTATAATCCTTTAACAGTGTGTCACAACTATGTGTCAATCTTGAATCCAGCTTGTGTTCTTAGCTTTGTTTAACTGTTGTCTGAGGTTCAACCCCAGACTTTTGATTCCCATCACTTATCAGTAGTTAGTTTGTATACTCTACTTCTGTGTTGCTGTTTGCAGGCCATACTTGTCTTACAGCTTTCTCAGTTATTCCTGTAATCACTATAGCTATGCACTGTATATTCTTTAGTATTATTATTCTTGGAAGACCTTATAGAAGTAAGGTAAGATCCTAATTTTCCCAATAGAAAGGTGGTTTTGAAAAAGTGATTACCTTGCCAAAGTTAAAAATGTACTGTGTCTCAAACTGTATGAGTTGGTTTTTTATGCAATAGCCCAGTTATCTTTTCAGTTTCCCCTTTCTTCACCAAAGACAGGGCCATAATTTCTCTCTGCATTCTCATTCCTGAATTCCTTAATCTAACCTTTTAAATCCCAGTCAGACTTCTGATCAAATAACCTGTGTCTGTTGGGAAAAAAAATTAATGATTAGAGTTGGCTAAGGGCTCCGATTAGTGTAGAGACAAGGCTTAATTTGGGACTGCTGCAGATTTTGTCGTTTCTGATGTTCCTCTCCTCACTTAGGCTTGCAGCAGGAGAGGGATGTGTCTCAGCTGTTTACACAGCTGATCCCAAACTGCCACATTTTATAGTCTTATGTAATAAGTTTATTTTCTAAACACAAGTATGTCTGAAGGATAGACAAACATTGGGTCAGATTTCTGCTGGTTGGCACTTTGACAATTGGAAGGATTATGTCCAAATCTTTTTGGTTTTGCTATTGAATTCTTGGAGAGAAGAGAATGATGATGTTTCACAAACTGTAAAATAATTTTTCCTTTAATTAAACTTTGAGAATGACGATCCAGATTCAGTAATTAGTAGTCAGAAGAAAGATTTCCAAAACAATCAGTTTCCAGTGCTCCTGACTTGAATTCTTTGACTGTTTAAAAGTGTATTTTCCTTAGAAAATGAGCATTGCAAGATGTCTAATGTTATTAATTTACTGCACAAATGTGATAGCAGCCTTTACTGGGAGTATAACTTCTTGAATTTTTAAGAAGTGAGATTATTGACAAATGCTGTATAACACATGCATAACACATTTATACAGAGTCCACATACAGTGCTGTACCTCTGATGCTATAAATCATGCTGAAGTTTCCTGCAGAGTATCTGGCTGAAAACAGAACTGATAGATCTAACACAGTCCGTGCTTTTCAGCATTTGCTGTTTTATCACCAATAGTGGTTTTCATTCATTCTGCAGAAATAGTGATAACTTTAAAAAGCTGTATTTAAAAACCTGTTATTCTTCGCTTGCAAAGTATGTGAGTTGTCATGTCCGTCCCATCCCCCCGTCCCCCCCCCCAGCCAATTTAAAAGGAATTTAAATTATCTTTTCTGGACTAATAATTGGGGAGAAACAAACAAAACAACAACAACAAAACCAACAGAAAAAACAAAAGCAGACTTTATGCTTTGGAATATTTGGGGTTGCATCCTTAGGCTCAAGTTACAGAAAACTGTTACTTAGAACTGTGCTTAAATGTTTGCTTAACAGTAGTAATGTATACAGATTGTTTCCTATAGATGGGTGGGCTGAAAAAGATGTAGATGTTTAAGATTTTTTTTTTTTTCTGATCTTGGGCTTTGGAATGTAGTTGGTCCAGAAGTCCCAGGCTATTTGCAACAGCAGCAATGAATTTTGCAGCATTGTTGCAGATCCTGAAGACGTTTCTGGAGAGAAGGATCTTTCAGCTTGCAGAAAAGACTGACTACCACCTTCCTATATTGTTGTAGTGAACAACAGCAGAGGACAAGAGAGAGTGATTTATCCTCTGACACATGCATGTTGCATTCCCCTTTAAGAACTGGGCATTGAGATTTTTCTTTTTAAGTATTTATTTATTGGTTGGTTTGTTTGTTCCTTATGACGTGCAAGACAGATTTAGGAGATGCACAAGCTAAATATTCACTTAGATTTCATGATCTGTCTCCAAGGGGCTGAAATTTGGCCTGAGCTTGAGAAGCAATAAGCACACACACAGCTTACGTCAAATTTAAGTGTAAACCCTTACCACATGCTACTTCTTGAATGCAAATTTATGGTTTATCGTTCTACTCTTTCCACAAACAAAAATGCTGTTAGCTTCAAGGGATGACTGAGAGATGTTTATGAATCACATATGGGTTTTTTTTTTCTAGGCAGGAATACATAGTAATCTAAAGGTAAGGCCTTCAGGATAGGAAGTTATGTCTAGCTTTATCTGCAGAAATTTGCTGTAGTTAATGTAGGCTGCAAAATAAAAAACAACTCCTTTAGCTTTAGCCTTGACCCTTACATGCCTATATTTGAATTTTATTATTTTATCCTAAGCTGTTATATGGCACAGCTTAGCAGGGTTGCATATCAAGACAGCATTCTTACTGAAATTTTAAAACTCTGTGGCCAGGGAGGTTGTCCAGTGTTTGGTTATGTCTTCCATCTGCACAATCATGTTTTACTGATAATCATAAATCCATTGCAGCTTTAGCTTCATTTCTCTAATTATTTGGGAGTCTTTGAGACTCATGCTTGTACAGTTGTAGAGCAAGCCAGCTGTCCCTCTTTTCCCAATAATCTATTGTTTAGCTATCTAGGGAAAGTTGTTTCAACTTTTAGGTATAATTCAAATCCATTTTGAGGTTTTCCGTAAAGTAGAAGTTAAAGAGAGGAGAGATATAAATTGATTCCAAAAAGAAAAATAGCTGCTGCCCTTGCAAGTCTCAATTTGGCACAGCACTTAAAAATGCAGCTGAAGTGTGTACTTGAAGACAAGTGAATATGTAAAGTCTTCACCCAACTGACTTGTGCTAGAAAACACTGGTAGGTGTTACTACAGTGTTTATAGGGCCTTTTCTATCTAAAATTTAATTTATGAAAAAAGGTTAAATTCTACCCTCACATGCTTCAACACAGCCACAATTTACTCCTGTAGGAGCAGTTTGGGTCAATTTGAAAAAAGTCTTTAGCCCACAAAGCCTTCCCTCTAATTCTGTACTGTGCTCAACAACCCTTAGTGTATGTGAAATATTGCAGTATGGGATCTTTGGTCACAGTGCAGCCAGAGACCAGCTTCCCCATGGGCAGTAAGCATGGGTTGTACACTCCTAGGAAGAGAATGAATAGGAATGGTTTTTAACTTGGTACTGAAAATGTGGTACATTTCCCAAAATTCTTATTATACTCCTTAAAGGTATTTGGGATTTGGAGTCTGGAAGGTTCTGGGTGCTGTTTCATTGCTAATGTTTATATTTGTATTACCTACTTATAATTCGTGATAATGTAATTTACTTAATTGTAAGGGTAAAGGAAATGCATTGGCTTCCAGAGTGCTTGAGGCTCTTGAAATGGGAAAAATTGGAGCAAGCAGAGCAGAATCCACTGGCTGACTGTGACAGCTATCAGAACATTTGCTGGGCAGGAATCAAAGCCCTAATTCAGTTCACTCTATACATTTCAGCAGCAGTATTAATTCTGCAGGGCTATTCAGCCTGGGAGTCTAGAGGAATGAGATCAAAACATCTATATGGATTAGAAAAATCAGGTTACTTTGAGGACAAATATTCTGCTCCTTTAATTTAAATCTATAGGAAGCCAGAGAGCGGCAATAGGAAAAGATGTATTCAGAAGCTTGGTAGGGAAGCAGTGTCCTTTTAGGGGAAAATACTTCACTTTCTATTCTAATTCAGCTTCTTTTCAGTCTTTAAAAAAAAGGTAAAAATTATTTTAAAAATCCCCAAAAGCAAAAACCAGAAACTTTATCTGATTCTGTACTCCTGAAAGTCACAGAAAGGAGGTACTGTCTATTCCACATTTTAAGGAATGTCAGGAACTTCTTAATTATATAGCACAGGTAAACTGGAAAAGAAAGGTTCGCAACCTGTATCTCCCTACCAGGTGACTGCTCTTATCAATGGCTGCCTTGTAAAAAATATCTGAGGAATGAAAAGACTTTTTGTCCGGATCTGTGCTGGACTATGCTTCTAGGTATTCAGGAGCAGTGCTTCCTCTTTCACTCCCAAACACCTGCTTTTAGCAAGCCATTGCAGGTTAGGGGAGGTCAGAACAGGAGGATAGAGTGGGACCTTTCTGGTCTTGTAGAACTTCAAAGATCCAATTGCGTATGCACTTCTATAAACATGCTTTTCTGAGGGAGAAGGAAGGAAAAAAATGATGACAATGATAAAATACAGGCAGAGTTCATTTGGCGCTATGGTAATTTTCTGTGTATTTACAGCTGTACTGTGGCAATAGTGGTTTAACTTGTAGCTTGACAGGGTATCCTCTGGCCATCATTGTGACACTGCAAATCACAGCACTAAGCACTAAGGTATAGCCCCATATAATGGCTTCGTTATAAATGAGATGCTGAACATAAATGCGTTCTGCTCTCACAGCACATCCCTCTGCAATTGTGGACTGTATTTCCTTGTTAACTGATATGGTAGATCATTAATCTTTGTTTGCCAAGGCAAATTACTTCAGTCTTCATCTTTCCCAGGAATCCTAAAACATGTTTCTGGTTCAGAGATGCCCATCCCCCTCAACTTGCTCTTTTTATCAGTAAAAAGGCACCTCTGGTCTTACTTAGGGATTTTGATACCCACCTGCCAAGGTATTAGTAGGAAGTTCATTGAACGATAGCTATTCCTGCTGTTCATATTTATCCAGCCAAATGGCATCTGAAGATTAATAGGCATCATTCTACAAACACACTAAGGAATCCCATGTGCATTTCGTGATTTAAAAACATGTCATGTGCTTTTTCTCTCTCCCATCCCTCTTGATATTTATGCTGTAATATATTTTACTTGGCATTTGTGGATTTAGAATGGATGGCTTTGAATTCTGAAATAACTGTTTATAAGCTTTTCCGTAGGTTTCATCATCACCATACATTAAAATACTTTGTAAAGACTGATGGATTTAGCCACAAAACTGCCATGTCTAGTAACTGCTGTTATTTATTTTCATTTTACCAGTGGAGCACAGGAGTATTGATTGACTTGCCAAGATCACACAAAGCAAATTTGGTGTAGGTACATGGGAAAAATGTCACAGTTCTAGTCAGAGTTTTCATGTTTAACCTTCAGAGCAGAAACTGTATACTTCATGGTGATGGAACCACAGACTTAAGATGTAAAGGTCCTAATTTAGTAACGGGCTGCATTATTTGCTGTTTTAGTTTTTAAACGCCTCCCTGCAATTCTGTTGTCCTTTTTTTTAATCTTTTTGCTTTTTAACTTTTCCTTCAATGCAATGAGCAATTAGTAGAAGTGGAAGTTACGTGAAGCCAAAAGAACAGGCAGATCTCTGCATTGTCCTGGAGAAAAGGCTTGTCAGGGAAGTGGGGGCCTAAGAGGGTCTAAGCTTACATTCAGCATCTCTTGCATCTGCGTGAGGCAGATAACGAAGGCCCTAGAAATCTCCTTAGAAGAGGACAAATCTGGAGAAATGCCATAGCCCAAGGGTAGTTATATTATTAACACATTTTTCCAAATTCTCCTTTCAGATGCATTTCAGTAAGAGCATGAATTCATCTGCCTCAGTGTGCAAGGACAAAAGAAAAAGTGTGTGACTCCCTAACATTTCTTCAAGCTTATAGTTAAAATTTATCTGGACTTCCACTGAATTACACTACATATTCAGAGGCAGCAAAAAAAATTATTTGATAGTGTGACTGAGCTTGGCTTTGGGACCTACCAGAGGAACAGGTAGTCCGAAATTTAACATCTGGTGCCAGAAGAACCGCATATTCTTCAGGATGTGGTACCCAGCACAACAACTTTTTGGATTCTTTCCTTGATCTGAAGGTTGTTGTGTAGTGTGTAGCCTAGAAATAAGTATATAAATCGTTAATCTGCTCCGTTTACCTTGAAAAATATATGCCAAGTTAAAGAGTTGTTCCCAAAGAAGTGATGACCAAGAAAAGGCAGCCAAATGTACAATATATGCAACTGAACATTTAATCTAATTTATAGGCTTTTTGCAATATAAAATTAAAGACCTGTATGATTTATTTTAAGGTCTGCTATAAATTAAATGCATCAGCTGGATGTTTAGCTTTTCTCTAAAGAACAATTAGCTGGTTTGGAGATTTAATTAAGTCATGAAGTAAAATTATTGCTTCAGTTCTGAAAGATATACAATTGTCAGAATATTTAGAGCAGATTTATAGGAAAAATATATTAAAAGTTTTCTAATCCTTTGCTTAATAATTTCCATTAAACATGTACTCCACTAGGCTTGGAATGTCTGGCTTTACAATGACCAGAATACATTTGGAAGCCTCTTCCCAAAACTGAAAATATAAGAATTTAGTTAATAAGTTAAAACTAACTTACAGTTATACTGTGCAGTTCTGTGGCTGTTACTGGGGAGTTCCCTAAGTGCTTTATCTTGGGCATTTAGCAGTGACGTCAATGAGAGCTAAATGCCCCAAATCTCCGTAAGTACTTCCAGGTAATGTAGTATACAAGGTTATATTTTGCATTTAGTTTGGGCAAGTTTATTTTCTATTCACTTTTAATAATACCAAGTAATGTTGCAGTTTTGCAGCTTCATAAGTCTTGCACTTGGGGGCAAATTGAATTCCAGCCATATAGTCCTTGAAATCAAAATAAATAGAAAAGATAGTAGTCAGTCTTGGGACAGGATGACTTCTGATCAGTAGTCCCAAGCACTCTCAGGGCATTTGAATATGTGTTTCTAGAAGAACATTTCCCACCAGTTCCTGAAGAAAGCAGTTCTGCAGCTCTCACTGGCCTGGAGGAAGCTGTTGTTCTGGGAAGCGCTGAGCTGTATGTACAAAAGGCTGCCAGGTCTTATGATCCTTGTTGTCTTTGCTGCGGCTAAATATTATTTAAAGGAAAGTAAAATATTACAGGTGTGCCAGAAGGATTTAAAATAAATTAGAAGTATTTAGAAGGAACTGTGGGACATTGTGGATTTATATGTTGATAATATTTATGAACCCATTTTGACAGGGGCCCAATTACAAGTCATTTTGTCATCAGTGTGCAACTTCTTATATAAATGTACAGATAGAAGGGGTGTGTGTAAGTATATGTATATATGCTTGTGTGTATGCATAGACATATTTAAATACAAGGCCCCACACCAGTTATAAATTTTCTTTGTCTTCATTTTTTATTTGCCTATTTACACACTGGTTTTCACAGCCTCTATAATAAGAATGCCATTTCAAGCATTTGGTGTATTTACTTCCCAAAAGTACTATTGCTTTTACTGTTCTAGGAGTCTGTTCCACTCCATTTACTGATACAATGTGGTGTATTCAGAAAAGCAAAACACTCTTTATCCTAGTTTAATTACTGTTTTCAGTATTTTATATTCTTTTTTTTGTACTCAGTGCAAATTAAAAGTGGTAAGTCAATAGAAGATTGCAAAGAGCATCTAGTAATCATCTTTTCTTGAAGTTTACTTTTGCTTTTCAACTTTTCACTTCCATTACTACATCATATCATTTCTAACAGTACTTCATAGTGCATTCAAATAGAGTGACTACATGAGTATATCAAGGTTCTTCTGATCACCTTTTTTTTGCTAGTCCTTAACAGAAGCAAATTTTTGTGTTGATGATCATTGCATACTTACTTACAGATGTTAGCCTAAATTTGCTTTTCTTACTCTGGCAAAAATCCCAGTGGTTCCAGTAATAATTTGCCTGTAAAGGTTTATAGCTGTTCCTGATGGAGCTGCCCTGGTCCAGCTGCTCACAGTGGCTGTCTGAAGCACAAGAGGAAGAAGGCATGTGAAGATCAGGTTGCTCAGGAGCTAAAAGGGCCCACAGTGTAATCCAGTCAACTGACGTGTGACATGGCTCTTGGGAAGCAGGTGGCTACTTCTCCCAGTGTTTTACGGCTGTGGCATAAAAATGCAAGGCTTTCAAAGTTTATTAGATTTGGGAAAAACAAAAGCCAAGTCATGTGGTGTCAATACTGCCATAGGTATTTACTGCTTCAGCCACTCCATGGGCTTCAGGATCAAGTTTCAAGGGAGAAAATCCCACACTTGCTTTTACATCTAATTGGTTTCTTTGTAGCAGGTGGATACTTTTTATGTTTGGCATGAGTTATATGCTTAGCTTATAAAAGCAAACAGCAAGAATAAGCCTAAATTAAAACAAGATTATTTGAGTTTACTGCTCTTAAAATACTGTTCTCTTGTTTGGGGAAGCAGGAACTGAAGAGACTGGGAACGCCTAATGACTTTTCATAAATAGACTGCATTGGCAGATATGCCTTTGTAATTTCCTGCTCTTGAGAGTTTTATGACCCCTTCAGCTCTGAATCTCTGTCTTTTACTGCAGTCCTCCATCTGCTGAAGCAAATGAATCTTGTAAGAAACAGTTGTAAGTAGAGAAGCAACTTTGTTGCTCTCCCTTAGCAAACCATTAGGAACTTCCTCAGGATTCTTCATTAGGACACCTGAAGTGATGTATTTTAGAAGAGGGTTTAATTATAGGTCTGGTGGAATGTGAGTGAAGAAGGAGGCCCAGAGATGTTGAAGCACATGATACAAAGCATTTTGTTGGAAGTGGGGACCTTCTGAACATAGATAACTCAAAAAGATCCAACTTTATTCAACAGCTTTAGCAGAGAAATTCCCTACCATCTTCACCCCGTAAGGATAATACAAATCTAAAGCATTCTAAACTGAATATCAGTCCAGGCTCAATCTGTATTTTAATAGGGGGGCATTGTTTGTCTTGCAGATGGTTTTGTAAGACTTCACGAAGTCAGGAAAATGTATTCAACAACAACAACAACAAAAAAAGCTTTCACCTTTTCACCCTTTGATTTTCATTGTTTCTCTAGGAAAAATATAATCTGTTTTTTATTTGGCAGTACATGACATTTTGTCATGTATCTCATTTTTCAGAATGAGAAAAACAGTGATGCAGACAATTATACTTTAAGGCTTCAGAGCAGGTTTTGAGACAGTAGTTTTAAAACTTCAATTACATACTGGCATAATGATTTACCATAGAGTTGTGTTTTTTTTTTTTTAAGATTTAGGTGATTGAATTTTTGAAAAAGAAAGGCTTATTTTACTCCTTACTGATAGGGGTTTGTAGTAGGTCTTATTTTGTTTTTTTTCCCAAAGACATTTGATATGGTATTACATATAAGTTGTTCAGTTAGGGAAAATGGTTGCTAACTGAAGAATTGTAATGAACATGGCAAGACTCTGTGAAAGCAGGAACAGCTTCCCCCTGAGCAAATAGAAATTTTCATAAATTGGCCTTGGGACTGGTCTTTTAGTATCTCTATAATAAATTTTCTCATAAAATGTGGGAGCATGCCAGTATATTCTGCTCTGGTACTGATGACTCCTTTTAATTTGTGTCAGAAAAGGAGTAGAAAATCATGTAAAAATAATTAGGAGATGGTGGAGTATGAAAAGACATGAAATAATACAAAGTTAAAATGCACCCATTTGGTGACTGATAGAAGCAGAAATTTTGGCTAAGCTGAAAAAAACTTATCATCTGCCTCTTTACTGCAGAAAGACTGGGCCTTAAAAATCAGACAGATGTGGAAAAAGCAGATGTGCTGCTAAAAGATATGAGAATCGGCTTTTTCAGCAGTGAGAAGGAAGTATGCTGGTATAACCGAGGATAAAATAGTGCATAAAACTCTTGATTTTTTTTTTTTTTTTAATAAAAATTCATTCAAATTGCAACATGTGCAGAGGAATCCTATTTGGGATGAAAAGGGACAATTTATTCTCTGTGAGGTGGGCTAAATTTCTTTAGTTTCACAAAATAAAGTCTGGAAGAAGATGGAATAGCTTTCTATAGATATAGTTAGGGAGAGAAAGCAGAGAAGAGGAGATATTTGAGGTAAAGAACAAACAGTTTTACATTGGCCATGAATAAATTTATGTTGTAAATAAAAACAACAGCAACCAATAAAGCAGTGAGTGTTCTGAATGTGCTTCCCTTTCAAAGTCGAAGAGCTCTCTTAAGAGTGCATACCTAAAGTTTATGAAATATTATATAGTGGATGCATGTGGCTGTAGGGTGCTGGAGTCCTAACTCCAGTATAACCACTGCATAACTTAAACTATTCCTTCCAGGTCCTGTTGTGCAATACTATGGAGAAAAGTGTTCTATCCATCTTGGAAGGTGATGAGTGAGCCCTCCAAAGCTGTTTAGTCAATCTTCCACAGATAAACACCTGCAGGAGAAATGCAAGGGAAGGTTGTTGCCCCAAGTCCATGGCAGGAGATGTAAAAAAACAGGCGTCTTCACAGGCAGTCCACTTTTTCTGGCATGTTCTGGACTTGCAGTTCCCTTTCTGCCATGATGTGAAAAGACATTTAAATCATGTGTGCTAGACTCAAAAATGAATGCCGCAGCTTCTGTTGCCTGGAGAGCACCTCCACAAGAGTTTGTCCAGGAGTCTTGGCTTGCAGTGTCACCAGCAGTGCTGTCTGTGGGCATGGGTTATATCATAACCTTGCTGTTTCTGCTCCAGCAGTTCCAGAATGAGTAGTTTCTTAGCATCACAGTTGTGTGTCTAACCTGCTGGTTTCTGCACAGCCTTTATGGCATGGTTGTTTAACTGCAGATGTCACTTCAGGTTTTTCTGTAATGATACTGTTGTGATAAGTACTTGCATGACCCTGCTGCACTCCTTTGCAGTCTGTCCAGACCTTGCAACATGGTTTTAAATATCAAGATGGTGGCCAGTCACAGGGTTTCAAAACCACTGTGGCCTCTGTGTAATGGAAGATTGAAAATGAAGCATCGTAGCATTGTGTTTGAGTCCTTCAGGCATTCCCCCAAAGGGATGCAGGCATGTCACGCACATCAGACAACCCTTTGCTTAATCCTGTAAATAAGTTGTACTCAAGTACTGTGTTTAGATTGTGTTGGCTCCTGAAGGTGAAGTAATTTCAGTTCTGTGACTAATGCATGTGTCATTACAAAGTTGGTGTGATAACGATAAGTAAAATTTCATCATTATGTATTAGGCTTTTAACTAACAAAAGTAATTTAAAGCTAATCCAGAAATTTAACATAATTAAGAAAAATCTAGGGATATTAAATAAAGGGGGGGGAAGGTATGTGTGTGTGTCTCAGCACCCACTCAGTGACAGGAAAAGAGGAAGCAACCTTTGAAAGGACAAATGAGAATTGCTTTGGCATTTGAAATTTGGAAACATAGTAAGAGTATCCTACCTCCTTACTCCGTGCCATTCCTCTCTTTTCTGAAACATTATTTAAGAAAAAGAAACCAGAAAGGCTCAAAATAAGGTTCAGTAGCAAAGATAATCTTGAAAAATTGGTAGAACTGGTGACCAGAAGAGCTGTTTCAGACAGACCAAACAAATGGAGCTCCAAAAGCATGCTGGTGTGATAAGCTTCAAAAGTATCACAGTAACTCTAGTGTTGGAGGTGCCGATTGTGTGTTCTCTTGCTTTTCTTTCTTGGAACTTGTTTCAGTCTTGCAAATCTGTTTACAGGGCACAAAGAGTACTAAATCACTCTTCTGTTGTCCAACATCTCGGTGTCCTTCTTCAGAGTATCCAAGGAGTAACAGGGCTGTACAGGCTAGTTTAAAAATTGGAATACAGATTTAGGAATATCTGTGTGTCAGAAGTGCCTACTCATCATCAAACTAACATCAAAAGCTCTGTGGTAGGCAGCTAAGTAACAGAGAGTATCAGTTCCTAGGGTTCTTTAGGAGTTTTCAACTTTGATGTATTGTTAAGGCCTGAGCATACATGTATTTTAAAAGATATCTGATTTAAAGACTGCATGTAGTGAAGACTGCAACAAATAATTTTATCCTGCGGTCGTAGGATAGTCATCAAACCAGTTTTCAGGAAATCCTAACTGAAAACCGTTTTCTGTGCCTGGTCTCCAGCAGTTTTGAGACAGTGTTTCCTTCTTTATGCCTTTTGTCTTTGAGGGTGGTGGCAATTTTTGTACATTTGAATGATTTCTATAGTAAGGAAGCGCCACCCTGGGAGTGAAATCACAACTTTGTTGTTTTGGCTTCAGGATTCGAGCAAGCTGGTATTAATGTTGCCTGTGCTTTCCTATACACTAATAAAGACCTGTGTCCAAAGACTTCAGCAAGAAAGGGAAGGATGGCTGAAGTAGCTTTGTACCCTGCCCCATCAACACCAATTGCATACACTTCTTTATCATTCAAAGAGAAGCTCTAGGAGCACCTCTGCCCTCAGGACTCTCAGAAAAGGCGTAAGTTGCAACAATTGTTTGAAATAAAATTGTGATTTAAGAATTTATTTTTGATCATACCTATGTTTTATTTTTTTTTTTACTGCATGTAAAAAGATGTATCAGGTAATGGGAACACCTGAGAACCCAAACTTCCATTCCAGGTAAGTTTGGTATTGACTTCTTTTTTCCTGCTTTTGACTCAGTCGTCTTATTTGGTTTTCTGAAGCACTGATTAGATGTACAGTATCATATCCCTTGTCATTATTAACATTCAGGCACTGATTATAGGGCATCAGATGTCAAAAAAAAAACCACTACAGTAATAAGGACATGAATGTAGCAGCCAAATTTTCTCTGGCTGGAATCCTCCTCTTTATGAACAGCAAGTGCTGCGGTATTTTGCCTGACACTAGTTTACTATATTCTTCAAATCAATTTTTATCAGTGTAATTGGAGAAAACAGGAATGTTGAATTTTAGATTTTCCTTGGTGATGTTGGGATAGATATTTTTTACTCCAGTGTATAGACTGAACAAGCAATAGATTCATGTTGGTACAGGGTTCAGGCTTTTTCAATACTGATGATAACAGGCTTATACTCCTGCTTCATGAATCAACTGATTACAACGCAACTGAGTCCAAAATTAAGTGCCATCAATCTCAAGAAACCATGGGATTTGTTAAGAAATAATATTGGCTTTTCCTTTTCTTTATTTCTTTTATAATTTCTGAGTTGTCCAGACTATTTTATTTTTTTTTTCCTCTAGAAGCTAGAGTAGAAGCCGCAATCTTTATTCAGTGGGAAGACTTTTGTAATTGATCTTTTAGAAAATGAAGTATGTGTGAGCTAATGGCTCTTATCTGTGAAAGCCCAGTAGTATATTAAGTCTATTTAATTTCTTGCTATTATTTGGCTGTGTTGCCCGCTGCATCTTAGATACTCCGAGTAGTTTGTAATGCTTCACTATTTCAGTGTTTCTCTGCGCACTTGCTAGACCATAAATTAGACCAGCTTGCATTACTATAGCCTAGGCTGATAATCCTTTCTCAAAGCCTTCCTTGCTGGTACTGCACCTTGCGGTAGAGGGAGATGGTTTTGCATCCCTTTATGATATATGGTATGCATTCTGTCTACCTTGGGACTGAAGATTGACTAAATTCTCTTTTAGGCAAAAGTTGCATCAGCCTGTATGGCTACAGAACTTGAACAGTGGAGTTTTTGCACATTTTTAGGCATTTAATGAGTATACTGGCTATATGTACCACTAAGTAGCAAATGGTGCAAACAGATCTCTGTTCCTTCTGTCCTCTGACCCTAACTTCAGAGCAGCAGTGACAAAGTTCATTTGGTGCTGTGGGAACTTCGAAGGCAAACAATAAGGTTAGCATGCCATTATCTGCTGACATCTGGAATAGGAACACAGGATGGAGTCTACTCCTGCAATAGTTTGAGAGCTGGTGTATGGCTGAGGAGAAGACAGATTGCATTTCAGTACTGACCCTGGGAAGAAGAGTGTTCTGTTTTCTTCTCTCTCTGATCCTATGGCATTGTAGGATTTATGAATTGATTTTTTAATTCAGTAAGACCTTTTTTTTTCCCTCCCTAAAACTTGTATTAAAATATTTCTTGCTCTTAGTGAGGCAGTTGTAATGTGTGAATTGTCAGACAGTGATCTGCTTTGTGATTCTGGTTTCCATTTAAATCTCCATCAGTTTAAAGCTAGTGACTGGCTGTTCACATGGCAATACTATGACATCTGGGACATTTATACACAACGTGTCCCTTTTATCCAGTGTTTCCTTTAGGAAACCTGCTTGAGTGTGATTTTGCAAACAGTGATTAAGTTCTGAAAACTGCAGATATCTCGAAGCTTTTTAAAACACTGCTGAGGTATGTGAAGATTCTGGACAGCCCTTTCGAAGGGGAATTAGGATTTTTTTAAATACAATTTTTTTTCAGGTATACGTTTTATATAGTGAAGCTAATTTGCATGTGTGCTTGTGCAAGTACTCACACATTTTTCTTTAAAGATTGTACTTTTTATTTTCTTCCCCTTTATTTACGTCTCACTCACCGTAACCTTTATGTCTCTGCACTGTATCTTCTTGTCTGATGGATTTCATTTTTGGTAACCGGGGGATAAGTGTTCAAGAAAATCACAGCTGTGATTCTAAGGCTTCAATTATCTCCTGGGGCTCTGCTTTTGGAAGCATACTTTCACAGTTTCTGACTTCATGAGAAGCTTCTGATTGAATAATAGCCTTGAATTCCATTAGGAACCATGTGTTTTTTCTGAGCAAAGTGTGGAGAAGGTGGCTATTTTCCCATAAGCAACATGTTTAATTTTCTTGCGGTCTATCTCCACATTACACATGTGCTGCTCTTATTGTCATTCATTAATTTTCATTTTGAGATGCTTGCTCTGTCATTCTTTCCTGCCAAGCCCTGAAGAATGTACTTTTATGGGTTTTTTTTCCAACTACTTTTCCTTTCTGTGAATTAATTATAAATTGAATCATTTGCTATCTGCTTGTGTGTGTTCCAAGCAAATGATAGTTGGATGTGCATTTGATTGCATCAGTTATTATTTTATGTATTTCAATTTCTGGACTAATCGTAGTTTGACAAGTGTTGTCCATTCTTCTGCATGCCAATGACTGCATGCTCAAAGGGAAATTACAGAGAAAACATTCACTGCAGCTGATGTGACAATCCATTTAAGGACCTGTTTCACTTCTTTCCTTTAGCATCCAGCTATACTAGAGTTTAGTTAACCTGTTGAAATGACTCTATATAAATAATTAAGATATTTCCCTGATACAGATTAGGGAAATGGGTGCATAGAACTTATGCAATGCATTGGTTGTTTTGTAACTGTGATTAAACTATAACTACTTTTGTAGGACTGTTGTAGAGTTGGAAATATTTTCTTTTTTTTTTTTGAAAAGTCTTTAGTGCTGATGGATGACAGTGAAATAAAAGAAGCAGAAACTCGTCTGGTTACAAAACAGTCTGAGCTATGGTACAGTGAACCATGATGGCTCTCTCTAGCGTGTCAGGTTGCCACATAGGATTTGCCTATCTACATGCTTGTTCCCACACTGGCCTCTTTGCTAAGGCTCCCAACAAAAAGAGTAACTGGGCGTACAGAGGGTGGTTTTGGCTCATATCTTCAGAGATAATTAAGCAAGTTTAAGCAATTACAGATAAGTTCATCAAGAGAGACTTAGTGTTGAGCGCTTTGGTTCCAGTCCAGCGTTACTTCAAACTTGTACTCAGTTGTCAAGCTCTTGGGTAATACCATTGAAATACCTGTGAGAATCTTTGGCTGGAACAGAATACACTTGGCATCCTTTAGCCTGGCACTGTAGAGAACTACTTGTCTAGCTAGAAATTGCTCATCCCAGGTCCAGAAAACAGGACTGTGATTGCCAGCTCTTCTTGTGTCCTTTGGGTCTCTGAATAGTTACAGGACAGTAATGATATTTTATATCTGATGAACCAGAAGTTAAAGGTTATGTCACCATTACTAAACCATCTCTAGCAGGGAAGCATTGAGCGCTCGCTGGTGTGTGCTGATATCTTTTTGGGTCAGTGGCTGGTAAGTTCTTTCAGGTCCATTGAAGTGTTGGCAGCTTAGGCTCTTCTATATAAAGCAGTGTTGTGCCTCTCCTAAAAATGAACAAATGGGAAGCTATTGACTTCACAGCCTGTTCGCGTTACTGAGCCTGATGGTGGGTGAACAGAAGGAATGCACTAGGTAAACTTAATCCAAGGTCTCAGTAAGCATTTCACATAGCCTAGTGAACAGCAGATATCATGCTCTGCCCAGTCTGGAGATGGTGTGTTGTCTATTTATGCACTGTAGGTGCTAAAGCTGTGGCATCTTATCACTCTTGTACAGATTACTTTCCTTGTAGAGCTGAGCTTTATTATGTTTTAATTATCTTGTGCCATGCTGCTGGGATTTCTCTCTTCTCAATCTTGAGTCATGGAATAGCAGTAGAGACTAAACTGTTTTTCAGTATGTGCGCTGCAGCCTGGAAAAGAACCTTTATTGTTGTTACACATAGGTAAAGGAGGGAATATTGTGAGGCTCTGCATTATCATGGAGGTAAAAAGAAGATGCTATATTCTGCAGCCAGTATTTTTGGCATGAGTACACTTGTTCTCTGAAATGTGATAATTATTTAAAGTTTTGAATTCAAACTTTTATAGAAAAAAAATCAACATGTCTAATGATAATAGACCTTTTACATGGCACCCAGAGGAAGCATTGCTTCATTTCTCAGGTCTGATGGTTCGTGGATGTCTTCCATGTTGGAGAAAAGAAGGGATGGATAAGAGAAAGTGTTAGTTAAAAGTGTCAGTATATGTCTGCAAATTACAGCTCAAGTACTTTGTGATTACAAAGGCCAAGTCAGGTGCTGCAGTGTGAGACAACAGTAGGTGTTTTGTGGTTTGGGTTTTATAAAGCTTAACAAAGGAATGATTGCTGTGCTTACCTGGGAAAGTAACTGGTTAAAAAATTGCACATAGTTCTGAAGAACTGTAGCTGGGTTGTATCTGTTTGTTGTTGTTTTTCCTTTTAAATAGGTTTAATTAATGGTTTTATTATTTTCTTTTAGGGCTTGGTCATGCACCATAAAAGTAACTGGGCTTTTTTCCAGTGACTTGAATGTAACCTGCTCTACAATTAGCTTTAAATTAGCAGCTAAAACATAAAGCAGTGAAACCACCACTGGAGACTGAAGTTGTTGTGCTGCCTCCAAGAGAGATGTTAAAGAATTCCTAAGAGGTTTTGTTAAGGGGTGATTTATAACCTCACAAATCAGCCACCTTACTCTTCCATCTTTCAAAGTGCAAGTGGATGTTGAAATAGATCCAGATAACACAGATAACATTTTACAAACTCACCTATGTGGAAGCATATCCTCATGTTTACCTTATAAATAGGCTAACTCCATTCAGAGTGATTGTATCGTCTGAAAGTATAAACTACTAAATCACTTTAGTCTGAGATTCTACAGCTGAAGCACCTTACAAGACCTGAGACATAAAATGATTACGGGCATAGTGTACCCTTTTGCCTCTATAATTTCCTAAGTAAAATTCAAGGCACCTTGCAGTAGCCAGGGCAGCAGAAAAATCTGTTGCTATTGCTGCAAAAAGCAAATTTTACCATTATTTGACATTCAGTTTGAAGTATGGAAAACAGAATGAGCAAATATGTGATTTAACATGAGTTAGGAAACAATTCTGCCATCTCTTCGTACTATCATAGCTCTATTTAGTCCCATCTCTCTGAGAGCTTTTTTTAGGGAAAAGACCCAGTAAACTTTTCAGCAATTTATCTTTATGGCTATGGATACTCATCTTAGCCATTGTAATTCTTTGGGCACTACTGAATTAGCAGTACCCAAGATTGGAAATGTTTCCCAGGCCTCTTAGAGCCCTGAGTGCAGTAATTATGGGCAACAAATGATGACCTTGGGGTGCAAGCAGATCACATATCTGTTTTTCTTTCTATGTTATTCCAGTTCATCTTGATGATCAGAATGGATAACAAGCGATTTTATCGTGCGCTATTCTAGGGCTTTCTGGAAAAACTCATTCTAGTGTTCGTTTAACTTGGGTAGCCACCTTGCTTACTGCATTGTATCTGTTCTGGTTATAACACTCCTTGTGCTTTTTTTCTCCTGCTGTTTTCTAAAGAGATATGGGTGACTGTCCTTTGCTTGAATGCGGAATTCTTTTTAGGTCATCCTATGTGAAATCAGAAGATAAGGTGGATCAGAAATGAGCTAGAAAATAACGGGATTAAAAGTCCTGCCCTGGATGATATCTCTTTGTCTTGGACTCTTGGTTCTGAAGGGCACTAACAAAGGAAAGATGAAAAACTAACAAGGATGGAGCATTCAAACCAAATGTTCTGCTTTTTTCTTCTCATACTATTGGAAAGGCATATGCAGTAAAAGTGAAAGGAACAAATAAAACAGCTGAAGAGAACAAGAGGGTGTGATTTTTATGGTCTTGTTTTGGTTTTTGTGTGACTCATTTTTAACCTGTAAGAGCTCACTGCCAAAAGTTAAGGGGTCTGAGAGCTCTGCTGAATTTCAAAGATAGTGGGTCACTTATAAGGATAATGTGAACATTCCAAACACAGGAGATAAAAATGTGCATTGGGAGTATGTACCATTCTTAGGGCTGTGATACATAAAATTCTTAAATGCTGTTATTTCACAGAAACTTAATTTTCCACAGAGGCTACTAATATCCCTGAAGAGTCTCACTGCTAAGGATGCCTTCAGTGAAGAGGAGTTCTCTTCCTCCCCCCTTTCCTTTAGTGTAGTGAGATTACAAAGGTTTCTGGTAGAAGTTATTTTATACAACATACACTTATAAACTGTTACTGTCTCCATAAAATCTGAGAAACTATGCTGTTACTGAATTAAAGAAGGTTATTCAGGGATTTAACTGAAGCAATGCAAGAAGAAATAGAATACATTTGGAAGACTTATTGAAGCAAAAATTAATTGAAATAAGACCATTTTTCCTGTAAATGCTGTGCCAATAGGAAGGAGATATAAGTAACGTTGAACCTTTACTGATTCTGTTGCTGTGCAACAATTATCCAATGCATTGATTTTACTCTCTATTTGTGAAGGGCTTCAGAATTTTGTTTGCAAAATGTGTTCTTCCAGACTGTCACTTTACGGGAAAAGATGGAAGAAGACCTTTTTTTTGGTGGAAAAAAGGACAACAGAAATAACAGCTGCTGATGCAGCTGGTGAATGTGGTTGGCAGACATAACGTTTTCAAAAATGGGAGTACAATTCGGGACAGCATAGGGCAGATGCAAGGCAGGTTGCAATAAAATCAAGTTAGAGGAGACTCTTCAGCTTTATAAATTAGGTGATTATTTCTGTGATGTGCCCTTTTTCTAGGATACCGTGCCCCCAGGACCAGTTAGGTTTTCACAGATTAATGGCTGGGTCATGGCAGTGTACTTTGGCTCTCTTTAGGGGGAAAGCCAAGGATACTTTCTTGAAATTGAACCACTTTGCATCTCTCTTTAGTCTGTCATTCGCCATACATATGCCCAAGTCATCTCTGCAATGTAGCTGATCAAATACAATGAAAGAATTAGAGCATGTTCCTAGGTACAAATAACTTTCCACAGATCACTTGTGTTAAATTCCTCTGCAAATAGCCCCATTTTTTTGGTTCTCTTCCAGCTGGCTCAGCTCAGCACTATTCAGTATTCTGGTTTTCACTTGCATCTCACTTCCAGCATCCTTCAGAAATGAGTAGCAGATGCCCAGTTTGATGGTGCAGGTCCTCTGATCATTGAGCACATATGCTCTTTTGTCATTCTGTCTCAATAATTGAAAGTACTGTCAGGTGAAAAAACAAAACAAACCCCTGCTAAGATCCTGAGGAAGAATTGTTTCTACCTAATCAGCTGGATGAATTTTCAGTTTACAAATAGTTCCTCTGCACATTTATAATCTTTTGTCTAGGGAAGGTCTGTCTGTACTGATAGCTTTCGGCTTTGCTTTCTGTGTGTCTCAGCCCACTCACTGTTTTTTCCTTCACTATCTTCTTGTATTTCATGTAGAGAATTTTTCAGTTAGTAATCTTAGCAATGAAGAATTTCCTTCTTCCCGCCTTGCTTTTTATTTTTTTCTTTTTATTTTTCTGTGTCGTTCATGGTATTCATATGTTTGAAAATAGCTATGGTTGGGCCATTTTTTTCTGTACTTTTAAGCAGAAAAATTATGTTGGTGGAAAGTTTTTTGGAATCCTCTTTTTCTTTTACTTTGGTATAAAGATGTATTTCATTTAAGATTGCTTCAGCTGAATCTTTCTAAAATATAAGCCGTTAACCCATTTGGATGTGGGAGATCAGGAAGGAAAGCAAGAAGATAGCTGAAATGTGGTGCAAATAATTAATAGGTTGTTTGCATCTGTTTTCATCATACAGCATAGAAAATTCCTTACAGCTTCTGTCAGAGAATACTACACAGCTGATTTCTGATGGCATGTCACGCCATACTGTTAGAGGAATATCTTTTAGATTGTATCACTCTGAGGCAGCCTAGGGGTCAAAGGAATGGTCTGTACAGAGGACAATGAAAGAACAGTGTTCTAAAGTTATTTAACACATTAGGAACAGAGACAGCAGTTTCTGTTCCTGATTCAGTAACAGATAATACAGAGCAGGGTCAAACATGGAGTAATGAATGCTAATTTGCAAAGTTTTGACTTGGGGGATTTGACTCTTCTATCAAAGAGAGTTGCAGAAGTTACTAGTTAATGAGAAGTGATGGGACTTGAAGTGGTATTCGAAAGAACTGTGGGGACAAAGAGACACAAACTCAAATTACAGCATTGATAGCGGTTTGGGAGATGAATTAAGGTAACGTGAAAGGTCTGATGTTTGAGTGTACGAGAAGAATATTTTCCTGGTAAAATTAATTGGTTCTGATAGGTTAGATAAATGAGATCCTTTAGAGCTTTCTTGAATCTGAAGAGGGCTGTTATCTACAAGGAAAAATGTCTTGTGGAGATGAATATTAGAAATCCTAATTTTACAGTTAGCTTCCTTTTTTAAGAAGTTGTTAGTTGAACAAAATGCAGCAAACTGTGCGGTAACTCACAACTTTGTTATTCCAAATTATGTATCCTTTTGTGTTATATAAATATAATGGCTAGGCTTAACAGCACCCTTGTTCCTTTTGAAATGCACCTGGTCAATTCCAGGTTGGATGTAGGGAGACACTTGTTTTCAACTTCAAAAGTAGTTTTACAGGAAAGGCAAGGATTGTATCATCTTAGATCTGTTCTTATTTTACCTCCACTGACTCAATTGTCCTCAGGCTTTTAAGAGATTTATAACTAGACACTTGAGAAATGCTAGTAAAATATGCAGTGAAACAAGAATAGTAATTACCATGAGAGCAACAGTGGAAAAACTTGTTGCCAGTTACACAGACATCAACTAATCAGAATAAATTTAAAGTCTTGGACATATTTCAGAAAGGTCATTTATATAGTGGCTCCAAGTGAACTGTCTAGTTTAGGAGCTCTTCTTTCTGTTGCTAATTTATCAGCTTTCATTCTGAGAAAATGGAAGATGCTGCTAATAGTTTTAAAGAATTCTGTAGTAAAGACCAGAGATTAAATGTAGGGCTTTTATTAGCCAGAGCTGTAACTTTCAAACTGATAGAGGAATAGTTTTTGTTTCTTACCTATGCATCATGTAACACTGAATTACTGTTATTCATTGACAGTAATAATAGCAGCTTTCCATATTCCTGTTTTTCAGAAACTCCTTTCTGCAAAATCAGTGAATGGCCTCAAATGATGGAGGTGGTGTTGATGGAAAACACCCTTTCCACCATCCTGAAACACTCACTAATTACCTCTCTTATTTTACAGAACTTCCCATCTGAAATTGCTTAGACTCCCTCCACACTTCAATTGAGAGTATTCACACCAGAGCAGGTTATGTTCATGAAATTAGAGCCTGTTGACCAGATCCCATCCTCCAGGCTTTTGCAGCAGGAAAGATCAGTTGAAACAATGAGTTTTGTTTGCATAAAGGTTAAGGTCTAAATTCAGTGGGCTTCAGTGTGACATGATTTCACCACAGGCACATAAAAAATTGAGAGTTTGGTACTATGTATATATACTGTGATACCATGCAGTGCAGTGTAATAGACTAGGGACTTTGCCCAAGAAATATACATAGCTTTGCCCCAAAAATATGTCCCAAATTGTTTTGTACTATACATGTTAAATCCATTATGTAACTCATATGAAGGCCTACCTTGATATCAAGCAGATTATCTGTAAAAAGTGGCAGCTACAATATGAGGCAATATTTACTTGTAAGAGTCTAAAATATTTCTTAAGATGTGCAGTAACAAAGGTAGGAGGGACAAACACCGTCCTACCATTCCTTCTGCAATGAGAGGCTTAGTACAAATTGTATGGCAGTTTTAAAAAACAAGAAAATTACTTGGGTGACAGTATACCTGGGGGAAAAGAAAGAACTCAAAGTATAATGGAACGGAAATAGGTATATTTTGTTCAGTAGCTATGGATTCTATGACAAAAGAAAAAAAACTAAAGAAATGAGCAGTTCTGTGCTCTTATCTGAGAACTTGGATGCTATTGCAGTTGTTAGACACATTTGCTAATAGGTTGTCAGCTTTGAAAAATCAACTGAGAAATACTTACTAAATTTGCAGATGAAGCAAAGATGAGAGGATTAAAAGTACATTGGAGGCTTGAATTCAGGATGATCTTGACAAATGTGAACAGCATTCTGAAAGCAACAGAAGCCAGTTCTGTGTGAAATTGTGCAAGAGGCTGTTCCTCAAAATGGTGTCTGCACCATGACAGAAATGAGAAAAGATAGGTGACACAGCAGATCCACATTGGAAGTTTTAAAGGCTAAAATAGATCTTAAGAACAACATAAGGATCTAAGAAGAATAATATAGGGCTGTCTCTTCTCTGCTAGGCTCATACAGCCTTCACAGAAATGCTGCATCGAGGCTTGCGCGTTGCAGTTCAGGAAGGATGCAAGCCACCTAACTAGACCAAAGGAGAAAACAAAAAAGCTGTAGCAAACGTGACCTACATGTCTGGAAAGTGTAGAGAAACATTAAAGGGGCTTGCTTAGTTAAACAGGCTGCAAAAATATGTTTCACATGCTTAAAAGGTATTTGCAAAGGGAAGGGCAATAGTTTGCTCTCACTGTCCATTGTAGGTAGGATAAGCAGTGCTGGTCTTAGATGGCCACAAGGTAAATGACAGCAGGGGGCTAGGAAATCCCTAGTGACTGTATGGGTAGTTGAGCTCTACAGTAAATTGCCTAATGACATGGAAAATCTCCATTGGTAGAAATACTTGAGAATTTATTAGACAAAGGTCTGGCAATACTTAAAAAGATACTCACTTTGTCTTTCTCCAGAGTCATGTATGTTTCTCAGATCATTTTAGTTTGAGGCATTTTGATTGATTCTAGCATTGAATAACTACTGCTGGCCAAATCTTGACTTAGATGGACTCTGTTGACTGAGGCAGAGAAATACATGTGTTCACCCTGGAAATTGTTTCCAGAGCAAAGATTATCTGAAAGAGTTTCATTGGAGTTGATACCCTGAAAGCTAGAAGTAAAGTATGGGGTTTTGCTGGTAGAATCTTTTGAGACAAAACTAAGCAACAGTTTTTATGTTTTGGGAAAAAATATTTGGGGAGGTTTATTACTGGTTTATTATGGACAGGCTTTATAAGATGAACATACTAAAATGTTGACAAGATGTCAGTCATTCTATCAATATTGAATGACAGAAATACAATTGCCATACATGCATAGCAGTATTTCCTTCCAGAAGAAATTAACACAGCAACAGCTTCGGGAACCTTGTGGAGATTCATTGCTATTATCCTTCTGTTGTCACTGTGTTTGCCTTTCATTCCATTTTAAAATGTCAGCTATGACTGTCTGTGTCCGTATATGCTGACAGAAGAGCCTTAGGGTAAAGTTTGGGTTCCCCTGAGTCAAAGAACTTGTGTCTTGCATGAGGTCAAGACTTTGTCTCCAGTCTTTTCCTTCTCATATAATAGTGGTAACTTTCTTTATGTGTATTTTTGCCTTCAGAAAGGTAGATGGAAGTCCAAGAACTTTATGGAACTTAAGACTCATGGGAAATTTTCTTAAAGTAAAAAGAAATAAATCAGAACTGGCAAATGAATGGGCTCCTGAGAGCCTGCTAGACTAGTGGCAAATACCTTATGCTTATTTGTGATATGATCTGACGCTGGAACTCAAATGTTCAAAGCTACTAGACAATTCACATTTACTTTTCCTTAGAATAGTGAATAATAGATATGTTTGCAAGTGTCTTCAGATGCTCTGAATTCCAGGTTGTGTAATCACCCTGGATTTCAAGCTTGAGAATAAAAGCACATATTACAATTACTCCTCTGGGACAGCTGTTGTCGTGTTGAACAAGAATTCTGTTGCTTTTGTTGCTTGGCCAATCCTGAAGTATTAAGCACTTTAAATAACAAATAAAATAATTTAATTTGTATTTTATTTAGCAAGTGTGGTGCCTTGTATAATCCAAAATGTTTTGGTTGGACTCACATTCTCTGCTGTACTATTCAGCACCACCTCTGGCTCTGAATCTAGGCAGCTGCTCTGGCTCCTAACCTTTACCTGGCAAACATCCTCCTTCAGAAAGCCAGTGTTTGCAGGGACTGAGGAACAGGATGGAGCAGCTGCAGATCACTGCATGTGTGTCTTCTAAATCCAGTAATATTTTATTACTTGAGAATTTAAGAAAACCCTAATCTCCCATGCATTAGTAGATTTAAAATTTGTTAATAGTTGAGGGGCTGGCTGTTTCAGCATTTGGTAGGTCTATCCCACATGTGAGAAAATGAGGCAAACATCTTTCTTTATAAATGCATTTGGCTTATTTTCTTAATTACGATTCCTTCCACAAACATATAGTGCAGGTTTTCTTATTTGCATTTTGATGGTACTAAACAATCTTCAATTAAAGCGTTTCCAAGTCTTTCCTAAAATTACGGTTTCATTTTTCATCTTGAATCATTCTTTGATCTTTTTTGTTTTCTGTAGTTTATTGAGGCCTTCTCAAGAGAAAAGAAACCAAACCCAATACAAAAAACCAACTATTTTCCCTTCCTCAGAGACTTGTGGGTAATTATGTTCATCTTTTGAAAATGAATCAGAATCTGAGGGCTTCTCAAGCAAAACTAAAATCTAAGCATATTTTCTGTCCATCACTATTAAAGCCAGTAGGAGTAACAAATAAAGCAAAATCTCTGCACTGTGATTATATGTCTGGCAACTTAATGCACAGCATCTATAGCATCCAAAGAGTGTCTTGCTTAGTAATTAGTGGGACGCATAATAAAAATACTGGGATATAAATTGCTTTTGTGAGAGAACTTGGAGTAAACTCTTTCTCAAAGGAGAGCGTGAGAGTGCTTGAACAGGACGTCTTCCAAAAGACTGAGTTAATGAGCTGACCTCCAGCATGCCTATCTATGTTTCATCCTCATGCAGCAGTATCTTCTTCTCATTACTCTATTCATCAAAGTAATTTTTTCAGACCAAACAGGGAGCATGTGCTGAGGAGTATTGCACTAACAGAGGTCTTTTTCTTTCTTACTAACCAGCATTACTGGTTTGAGATATTAAAACCCCTACATGTAGGTGCTTAGACCTTTCTAGCAGGTATGTGATTTCAACCTAAAATATCTAATTCTTTTACTTGTGTTTCTGTCATTCTGGTGGAAAGATATTTTTTCAAAATCTTTGAAATGCATTCTGTCTTTGTGGGATTAGTCTTGATGTGTTTCTGAAACATTCTGACCTGGAAGAAACCTATTTTCATCTCCTGTGGTGTATGGCAGTTTCATGAAAAAGCTATATTACTCTGTTCCATAATTTGCCATCTTAAATTACTCTATTTTTTGCAGGCAGGAAAACTGACAATCTTGGAATATCAGTTTTGCCAGGTAGTGGTTATAAGGAGGTATGATGCTTCCGGATGGAGAAACATCAGTTTTCTTTCAGAACTGTGTATAAATATGATATTTAGAAAGCAAATAATCCAGTCTGCTCAGAAACACCTTTGGAAGGAAGAGTCATACTACTAAGAGAAACAAAGCTTTGGACACATACACATTTTGTCTGTTTTGTGCATGAAAAGGAAAGTCTGTGAAAAGCTAAAACTGTGTCACCTTCTTCTTAGAACATTTAATATTTACTCAGAAATTAAATGCTGTAAATTGCAGAAGATATGCTTCTTTTATGCATGCAGAAAAGAACATGGATTGCACAAATCTGAATTAGTGGAAGATCTTGAAAACAGGCCAAAAAAAAAAAAAAAGACTGTAGGTTGTGTTTAGGATTTGGAGACCAGTGCTGTCTCTAGCAGGAATTGCTGCATGTTCTCTTTCCCCTGTTTTGGGTAGAAGCAGAAATCTTTTGTTCTAAAATAATTAGTTAGTCTTTAACTCATAAAAAAAATAAAAAATAAAATCCATCTAATTCTACCTTCTAAAAGATTCACTGACTTGATTGACATGTTTTTGTTGTGGTTTTCTCTCTATTCCCGTAGTTTTTTGAGCTTTGGAGTTCGGAGTAGGGAGAGTATTTTACTTTTCCTTTACCATTCCTGCGCAGTTGATGGATGGTGTTCATTCCTTGCTACTTCCCATGAATTATTACTTCTGTCCACAACAGTGGATATAACGCAAGAAAAAGGAAAAAATCATTTTCTCACCTGTAATTTTGCCTTCCCTCAAGTATTGATTTGCTACTTAGTAAAGACTTTTCTTCTGCTGAAATGGTCATCTGTTTTACATTTGGTCTGGCATAGAATTCCTTGTGTTTTGGATTTGTTTGAGTGAAGACAAGAGTGAGGATCACATAAAGTTAAACTTTCACATTTTGGTACCCTGCTGTGTCCATTAGATGCTTGCTTCAAAGCTGCTCTTTGTGGATAAGTTTTGTGTGTCTTCTGCTGCGGAAGTCTGCTTCTAGGAAAGCTCCGAAGGTCAATCAATGTATTAAAACTAAAATAGCAGGTTTTTTAAAAAGAGATAGGAGTATTGCATAAACCTCGACTCATCTGGGTCATTATTTTAACGCTTGAATTTGCAAGTGGCTAGCAGGAAAAGCTGTGATGAAAATTGCTTAAGCTGATGAGTAGCTCCATATCCATGTCACATTTAGTTTTCGAATAGCGTCGGATATAAACAATGGGAATACAGAACTTTCATTGTTAAAAGAATTGTTGATTTGTTTCTTGGTTTTTTTTTTTTTTTTAGTTTTCTCTTGGCTTTCCAGTTGTTGTCCCAGGGGCTACCTTAAATTATTTATTTTGAAGGTTTTTGATTCATCTTTGTTAGATGCTTGTGCTAAAGTTGTATTGACATAAACATCTGCATAAATCCCAGTTCAAAAGAATACTTAGTTGAGGCAGTTGTTACAGAAACAGCTGCCAGTTGAAGTCCTGTTACTGTGAAGCTATAGAGGCTAGCATACACCTTACATTGTTCCCTTTCTGCCTGTTGTGTATAAACAGCAGACTAGGCCAGAAATTTCATTTCATGTGTTAAAGAGTAAAAGATCAGGCCAGCTATTCCAGACAGCCTGAGTGTGACTGACTCCTCATTAATTATTTATCATGATTTTGCTCACTCACTGTGATAATCCAGACAGTACAAATTTTAAAAAGGCATAGAAGCACTGTAGCATCCCTGTGTGTATGAGCAAACGATAGGGGGAAATAAAGGTACTACAGTAGTTGTCTGATGTTAATATAGGTTCTGTCTTGTAAATCACCAGATGCAGTCTGGTGATTTATAGGCATACTAATCCCTGATAT
Source organism: Psittacus erithacus (assembly GCA_009867235.2). Lineage (NCBI taxonomy): Eukaryota > Metazoa > Chordata > Aves > Psittaciformes > Psittacidae > Psittacus > Psittacus erithacus. Next base: position 55,407 of record WYDI02011061.1, read on the forward strand.
TTTTTCACTTTCAATTATAAGGATAAAATTACATTTTTCAAAAACAATAACATTTTATGTTCATAATTGCTTTGTTACTCCTTATTCTCACTTTTGAAAAGTATGCAAGGGGATACCAGAGGGGCCATAGGTTTTGGGGAGAGAAAAAAGTGGAGGAGATGTTTGGGGTTTTTTTTTTCCTCTCAACTGAAAAAGATTAAGAAACACAATGCTTGGGTTTTGTGTGTGTATTGCAATGCCAGGAGAACATTCTGTTTTCGCTGATGTAATGGTGGGAGTTGTCAGGGAGAGACAACAGGCGTTTCTGCTCTATACGCTAGTTAAATCCAAGAATTTGATGGTACGAGAAACACAGCACCTGTTTTATTAGGTTTCATATTTTATCATGTATTGCTGTATTCCCCCAGCAGTGGCATTTTTACCTAATACATGGAGTGAAGGGCAAGGATTTTATATAGACCTGGATGATAATTGCCCAGTGATAGCTTAATTTGCAACTAAGGCAGTGATTAATGCTTGACAGATGACGTAGAGGAAGAAAGAGAGAGTGAGTGTCTGTTAGTGCCTTTTAAAGGGTAGCAAGCCAATATGTTTGTGTTCAGTGTTCAAAGCTCAGGATGATGAGAGGAGATACACAGCTATTCGATAGTAATGTATTTATGGATTATGTATGTGACATTGTGAAAAAATAAAACTAGTTCTTCAGATAGACTTTTGATGAAACAATGGTAAAACATGTATAATTCTGTCAAGATTATTTTTACTTGTCCATTCGTTAGAGGTAGCTGAAAGATCTGGCCCTTAAATGCATAGTTAAGCATCTAAATGCATGCCGCATTTTGGGTGTGTGCTTTTGGCTTTTACAAATCATGTTGCATGTCTGAATTTGACAATGTAAAGACAATGTGAGAGATACCTGTAGAATATATCTGTGTTACAGGTGATGGGCTTGAGAACTAAGCAATTACCTTTCAAAAACATGCACTAACCAAAGCAAGGCTTTATCTGATAATGTTTGATAATGAAGTGTTTTGTAGATCTCTAAATCAAAGCATTCACAGTGATCTTACTTCACTGAATTTTGTTGTTTGTTTGTTAAAGCTAAGTAATAACCAAGAAAATGCTGAGCATCGGTATCTTTTGACACATTGAGAACATTTGCTGGCAAAATCATTCAGGATCCATTTGAGATTACATTTTAGCCACTCCAGACGTTTCTCAGAGCTCCCTCCTCCCTCTTTCAGATATCAGTGCTCTAACGGCTGTACTGCCGCATGGGTGGTATAATGCAGAGGTTGGAAGGAACCTTGTCAGTAAAGTGACAGCAGTACTTTAGAGGGAAGAGAGAGAGAGTTACCTAGGGGAAAAGAAAAATAAATCTGTGAATGTTAAAGCATGTTGTTAAGATTATTGTCCAAATGCCTCTTAAACAGCGACAGGCTTGAGGCATCAACCACCTCTCTAGGAAGACAGTTCCAGTGTTTGATCACCCTCTTGGTAAAGAAATGTTCCTAATATTTAGTTTCATTTAAAGGCAAATGAAAGCTTTATGCCAGTCATCTAAACCAACCAAGGTTCTAGTATTGACTAGCTCTCACCAAAGTATTCTCTTTGACTCAATTATGAGAACACATTCAACAACTGAAGCAAAATTAAATTGTGCTGTCATTTTCCTTAGAAAATAAACTAGTGAAGTAACAGTATGTTGCAAATGTATACTGTCTATGCTTATACTGCTGGACAGTTACTATTCTCATACAGCTGCAGAAAAACTATAGAGGCGAAACAGTATAGAATCACAGAATGGCTTGGGTTAGAGGGGACCTCTAAAGGTCACTTAGTGCAACCCCTCTGCAATGAACAGGGACATCTTCAACTAGATCAGGTTGCTCGTCATGATTCTATCGTCTTGGTTTCCTTGGGGGAGTTCCTAGTGTAATATTATTGAACACCAATATAATAAGATCTATTATTCTACCTGTACTGGATTAGAATTGCAACATTCATTCCCATAAATTGGCAAACCTGAGATGTTGTGCTGTACTTTGGAGTTTGAGGTAAATCTTCTGGATAAAGCTTGACATTTATTTACCTCTCCTTCACACATGCTCACATTTGTATGCACACTCCCACACAAAAGCATCAGCCTAGCTTTGCAAGGAAGACCTCAGTTCCCGCTGTACAGTAGTCATAGCTTTAGCACTCCACATCCAAAAAATGTTCTGCAGTGATCATGATAGATAATATTTTCTGTTGCTTTGAACAGTAGCGCTGTTATCTATCTCCTGTGGCATTTTCCAGCTCTGCCACAGAAACAGGTAAAAGTGGAGATGAGTTCTCCCAAGACAGTGCTCTACAGTCCACTGACAGTCCAGAGGGGTGAGATATTACGGGAATGTGTAGCTTAACATATTAAGGACTTGAGCTGTAGTGAGTTAATCATGAAATATTTGTTCATTTGCTTTCTTGAGATAACAGATTTGTGTATTATCAAACTGTGCAGTTATAGGTGCTGTCTAATCACAAAGGGACACAAGGGGGTTTCCATTTATTCATGTATAGGAAAATATGTTCCCACAAAGTTATTGAAAAGCAGGTTTTAGCAGATAAATCGTAATTCAGATTTTGGTGTTGTTTAAACAAACTATAAGAATATATATTTATAAAATATAATAAATTGTGTGTAGAACTTTTAAATGGGTCAGAAAAATGTTGTAAGGATGATAAACATTTTCAGAAATATCAGTAAGGAACTCTGAGATACTTGTGCTGGAAGGAATGTTGAAGCAGCAGGCATTATTGAGGGCTAATGGAAGGGAAGGGAAAAAGAAACTAACAGGTAAAGGAAATGGCTATTCTTGAGGTGTCCCTTGATTTTCATTAGAAGAAAATAATTAGCAATGAGGGTAGTAGAAATAATAGGAAGAAGTGAGCTAGGTAATTACAAGAAGGTAAGGATTTTTTTTTCTGAGAGGCTCTACTGACTAGAATACCTGTTTTTGGTGATTACTGCCTTGGCGAAAGCTGAAATTTCAGCAAGTCTTAGAGGTTAAGCAAAAGCTCCAAAAGACAAGGTGTGGGTATTAGTTTTGGTCATAGAGACTTGGACAATTTATTTTAGCAAATCATAACCAGGATCCTTTTTTCTTTATGAATGATCCATCAGTCTTCCTCAGTTTGCCTATCTCTGTGGTGGATTACTCAGAATTTTTTATTGCCTTATTTTTAGAGATACGTCTTTGGGGTTCTCCTTACATGCCCTTGTAAGGTTTATCCGATATGCAATGTGATCTGGACAAAAGCAGAGGTTTCAGAGTTATCTGGGATGCCTACAATAATGAGTTGCACAGCTGTGCAAAAATCATAAATATTTTATTTGAAATATGGTACCTCTGTAAATCCAGCTCACAGACAGATTTATCTGGCCCAAAGTTTAGGCATTCAAAATCCCAATCTGTTCTGTACTCTTAACCATTAACATTTTCCTGAATCCTCTGAAGTGAGCAGCAGGTTTTGTCCAGAAAGAAAGCCAGAAGCAAACTGGATGACAGCCTTCTGTGCTTGGCTTCTGTTGCTGATTATTTCTTTTTATACCAATAATTTAATGTCAACTGTGGGCCCTGTTTGCTGCAGAGAATCTCGAACTGTGAAGAATATCTACTACATTGCTCAGCTTAAAATTAAGTATCTTTTCCCATTGAGGTGGGCAAGGAGGTCATCAATATGCATCAGAAGGTATATAACAGTACAGTAGTAATCTCTGAAATGTCAATGTTTTATCTTTTTACCATGTTGTCAAGTTCTAAATAAATGAACATAAATGATCATCATAATTGATCATCAAAAAACTCCTAATGATAAATCTCATTTAGAGGAGTGAGAATTGTTCCTGAAAATAAGAAAACTAATGAGAAAGTTCATTCTAATTAAAGTCTGTGAAGCATTAGCTGAAGAAAATGCAAATGTTTCTTGTATTTTTTTGCCTTCCACTGTGTATACATTTGGTAAATTTTACCTTACTAACAAACTCTTTCAACTAGAAAGTTTTTGGAAGTCACATTTCACATAAGAAATGTCAGTTGCTCCAGCATAGCTTGGAATGCCCTTTGGGGATTTTCCAGCTCAGGCTGGTGGTGCCTTAAGCTTACGGTCAAGCTTATTTTTCAAGAGGATTGATGGCTGGTGACTGTTGAGAAACTGCTTTCTTCTTCTTTCCCTGTATAGGGTACGGAGTCACCTGGTATTTCGAATATTTTCCTGCAAAGTACCTTTGGAAATCTAGTTGAATAATGGTCAGGGAAGAAAAGTGAGAATTTTACATTGTGTATACATCAAGGCTTTTTCCACCTTAATAAAATCCTGAGTGAATTGCGTTTTTTTCCTTAGCATGGTGTAAAAGTTGGACTTGACGATCTTAAAGGTCTTTTCCAGCCTGCTTGATTCTGTAATTCTATGCGAACTTGAGGCCTGTCTGCTAGATCTGTTTGTACATCTCAGTCACAGCCTTCGTACTTTTTGAGGTTGTTATTTGGTCATGTTTCACATACAGTAATAAATATCATTAATGAAAACCACTGTGAGTGTAAAGAAAAGATTTCCTGAAACTTTAGGTATTGCTGATGTTAGTACAACACTGTGTTCTTAGTATTTTTAAGCAACAGACCACCTGCTGGGAGGTTCAGGCATTACTGAAATCTTGGCTCTGTTTCCACAAAGGGCTTTGCAGGGCACGTTCTGCCCCCTTTTTTGTGGTTCTTTTTTCACAGGTGCCAGTGTCAGCAGGAGCCCCGAGGCTGACTGGCTCCCACTGGCATCTCTCCCTGAGCTCTCCATGGAGTGAGGCTTGCTTGTGTGCGGTTCAGATGTCTGCCTTTTAGAAAATGGGATGTAAGCACACCTTTGAAAATGGCATTTGAAAATGGTGTTGGCTACCTTTCAGTTTTTAGCTGCTGTAGTAGAGCAGATGAAAAGCAAAACAAAATGTAGACTGCTTAGAGGCCTTGCTTATTAGGAGCATTGTTGGTTAGTGTAATGGAAACAAGACTTGCTTGGTATGTTTAATTGTTTGCCTTTAATTCAAAAAGCAGAGTTTACTATTAATTGGCTAATAAGACAAATACATCCCTGTGCTAATTTGGTGGGTAGGAATATGCTTAGACTAGATGGTAAAGGTATTTTGATAACGGGAGGTTTGGCTGTTCTGACATCAATGATTTTGATTGATATTTATGTAGTTACTATGGTATGATTAATGTGGAAATAATGTAAAAGAAGTTTTACTTCTTTTTGGCAATAGACTCCCCAATATACTGTAGGGCATGCAAAGATTTTTAATGTGTATATATACTTATGAAAATTAAGTATACAGAGGTGGTTTAGGAATGTTCTCGAACACGCCGTCTTTAAAAGTCAGCAGATAGCTTTGTTTGTGAAGCCAAAGAAGCCCTGGATATGAAAAATATAAATAATAACTGCTAGCAAATGTTGGGGCTTTTTTAATAATAAAGGACAAATTA
>WYDI02011064.1:0-23990 GCA_009867235.2 Psittacus erithacus
TGTCACTACAGTCCCTAATGAAGAGTCCCTCCCCAGCATCCTTGTAGCCCCCTTCAGACACTGGAAGCTGCTCTGAGTTCTCCACGCAGCTTCTCTTCTCCAGGCTGAACAGCCCCAATGTTCTCAGCCTGTCTCCATACAGAAGGTGCTCCAGCCCCTGATCATCCTCATGGCCTCCTCTGGACTTGCTGCAACAGCTCCATGTCCTTCTTGTGTTGATGACATCAGAACTGTACACAGTGCTCCAAGACTTCCATTGAGACCTTGACTACACAGCTCTGCCAGCAACAGGTCCCACCTCGATCGTGTACAAAATTAAGCAGCTCCAATGCAACAGACAAGATGCTTGTATAACTAAGACTACCACTGGGAATCAGGCCTGTCCCACCAGTGTGACTTTAGAGGTTAATACAGAAGCTGCTGAGATACCTGTGTGTGACAGAAGCCCTGATGCAATGACACACAAGGACCCTGGAAATTTGCTGTGTCCTGGCACTGCTCCCACAAAACCTTTTGTAGGCTTTCTTGTGGGGAAGGATATGAGTTCACAGCTACCAGTAGCGTAAACCCAATTATTCAGTTCAAGCTTTAAGAGACAGCTTGTCAAGCTTTAGAGGTCCAGAGTAAGTGCATTGAGTACAGGCTAAAAAGAGTTATTATTCAGGCATTCAGCCTAATACAAGGAAGTGAACAGTGTCAGGTCCTTTAGACCTCCATTATCTCTAAGGGTCTCTTTGAGACTGTAAGTACAGCCCGTATCCTATCCCAGCAACTCTCGAACAACTACAAAATCTCCTTTCAAATAGTGTTCAGGTAAGAAAAAGGAAAAAATCCTCTCGTGTCCTCCTCCCCCTGCAGATGGAGAGTTCAGAGCACTCCAGAAGAAGCGTACTGAGCACTGAAGACTTCTGGACAAATGGCTGCTGGAAAATCACAACTCAGAAAACAAGAGGCACAGTCCAAATCCAGCAGGACATACACAGCTTTTAACTTGAACCTCCCTCACCCTTCTCATCTTACAATCATAGAATCACAGAATGGTTTGGGTTGGAAAGGACCTGAAGATCACCCAGTTCCAAACCCCTGCCATGGGCTGGGGCACCTCACACTAGACCATGGCACCCAAGGCTCTGTCCAACCTGCCCTTGAACACTGCCACAGATGGAGCATTTGCCACTTCTTTGGGCAGCCTGTGCCACCACCTCAGCATCCTCACAGGGAAGAACTTCCTCCTTATATCCAACCTGAACTTCCCCTGTTTTAGTTTGAACCCATCACCCCTTCTCCTATCACTACAGTCTCTGATGAAGAGTCCCTCTCCAGCATCCTTGCAGCCCCCTTCAGACACTGGAAGCTGCTCTGAGGTCTCCACGCAGCTTCTCTTCTCCAGGCTCAACAGCCCCAGTGTTCTCAGCCTCTCTTCATACAAGAGGTGCTCCAGCTCCTGATCATCCTCATGGCCTCCTGTGGACTTGCTCCAAAAGCTCCATGTCACCATTACCACTCAGTGGCCCAATCTGGCCAACTAAAGTGTAAATATTAAATATTATCTATAACCTTCCCACACTATCTCTGATCCAGCTTTGTTACAGCTTGGAGACATGGCCAATCCTTTGGCTGCAACCATGCCTTGATGAGACAGGCCTCCATACTGCTGCTGAGTTGTGTTTTTATCATTAAAGAACAGCTTCATCACATGCACAAATAAAGACAAGACGAAGTTAAGTGAAATGTTGCTTGGGGCTCAGGTAGACCATCCTATTGGAGGTTCCTCTCTTAACTTGCTCCACTGCAGTTGACCACTACGGCGTGCTCTTCAGATGAATAGTTTCAGTCATCATGACATGGAGACAAGTTATGAATTTCACGCCAGCTTTATCCTGAGTCTGTAACACTAAGATTAGTGATACAATGTCTTCAACAGTTGCAGTTGTCCCCAGAGTGCTCTCATGTACCATAGATGGTTGTCAGAGTTATTACCACTGTGAGTGGGATGAGAAAAAGCTGATAGAAGAGAATCATAGAATAATTAGGGTTGGACAGGACCTTAGGATCACCCAGTTCCAACCCCCTGCCATGGGCAGGGACACCTCACACTAAACCATGTCAGCCGAGGCTCTGTCCAACCTGGCCTTGAACACCGCCAGGCATGGAGCATTTGCAGCTTCCTTGGGCAACCCATTCCAGTGCCTCACTACCCTCACAGTAAAGAACTTCTTCCTTATATCCAATCTAAACTTCCCCTGTTTAAGTTTGAACCCATTACCCCTTATCCTATCACTACAGTCCCTAATAAGCAGTCCCTCCCCAGCATCCTCATAGGCCCTCTATAAGGATGTTGAGAATCAACTTGTGTGCTCAGATATATACCAGAACCCTACTTTGCTCTAATGCCCATCTCCACAAGAAAGCCAATGGGTGCTAATGCACTGCTCTTAAAAACCAGAAATTGCATGGTTGGAGGAAGCTTTAAAAACACTTTGAAGTCTCTTGTGGTTTGTCAGGTCAGCTCTTGTCCTCTGCTTCACAGGGAGGGATGTGTTGTGGCTAATGCCTTTCCTTTCTTCTGCAAGATGGAAACATCATGCTTTGAAAGACTGACGCTGGCCATTTGAAATGACCTGTGTATGCCCTCTACTAACCAGAGACAAAGCTAAGACAGCTCCTGAATTCTAGCTCTGAGCTTTGCAACTACATCACATGTTGCTATAATGGCCAGAAACCAACAAATGAGCTTCTATCCAGGTCTATATTGTGTTTATATGGCTTTGGCATTAAATAGTGTTAAATCTCAAGTTCTGGAGATCAGCTCTGCAATTTCTGATATGTAATGCTGACTTTGCTCTAAAGGGGAGGTAAAACCAAGGGTACACATAGATGCAATACAGCTTTTATGCCTTTTGAGAAGGAAAACAAGGAGAAGCGTGTTCTTCTGTCTCTCGGGGCACCCTGCCTAGCTTAATCCACATGAATATTTGTCATGCTTTAAATTGCTGGGACTCATCAGCTTTACCCCATACTGAGCTTCAGCATGGAATGGAGATCAAAAGAGGACCAAACTGGATTTGCCAAGGTGCAAAGGCTGCTTTGGTGATAAGCATCCTCAAAGCAGAGCTAGTAAATGGTGTCACTGGGCTGCAGCTCCTGCTGAGAGCATAGGATTCCCTGCCATCCCCCCAGGAAGCCAGCCAGCCTGATGGGAAGGGAGGCCAGCAGCATCCAGCCCTTGGATGCATGGAGCGACAGAGTCTTTAGGGCTGAAAGGAGTCAGAGGATTAGCAAAGAAAGAAGGAGAGCTGATGTGGTTAAGCATCCCCTGGGAATGATGGGAAGTCAGTGCAGCCTGTTGGACACCACACTCGTGTGTCAATCTGAGAGCAAAGCAGGAGACCAACAGGTTTTGTCACACATTGACATCCTTTTGGATGCAGCTTGGGGAGGGTATTGCTCTGGGGTGGGGAGATGTTGGCACTCGGTGTTCCAGGGCAGTGAAATGGGGTGTGATTTCCTGCACGTTCCTCCCTTCCCTGCCCACATTCTTTTGTGTGGTCAATGTTGACCACAGAACTCTGTGATGGCCCTGAAACATTAATGGGAAAGGAGCTATAGAGCTTTTTGCAGCAATTCCCACCAGTCTGCAAATAGGAAATGAAGCAGAAATACTTAGGACCTTCCCTCCATTCCCCTGATGCTTGTTCATTATGAATTGTTCTCATGGGCCTGCATGAAGTGCCAGAAACAGCAGACCCACAGGAAAGCCAAAGACCCACAGGGCATTTGGGATCTCAGCAGCACTTCTGAGAGCCAGGCCATGTGTTATCCTCTTCTGAGTCATACAACAAGCACTGGATCCATCTCCACCAGGACACCTTGAGCTGGGGCAAGCAAGTCAGGACAGGTCCATCCAATGCATCCTGATGCCAGGACAAGCGTCTGATGAACCCACCTTCCTGAGCCCTCTGTATCATATAGTGATTTAGATTGCAGTAATCCAGACTGCAAAGCAGAGAATGCTGCTGTTCTGGTTTAATACTCTCCTGCAATCAAAATGCAAACCCTGGACCATTTGGTTGTGGGTGTGCAGAATATGGTGGGAATTGAGAAAGAGCAGGGATTGCATATGCCAATTTCTCAGTGGACTTCTCGAACCCTCACCTGTTGCTGGTCACATCTCTGTCTTAAACACTGTATATGCAGGCCTGATTTATTGCTACATTAAATATTATCCACTGGCTGCCACTATGCATATAATTTCTAAGCTATCACAACACAGTGAAAAAAGAACACTTTTTCAGTTGTACTGATGCTCAGTTCTGAGTAATTCCAGCCTTCCCTAAATGTATTTTTCACCTCTGCACAGTCTTCCGCTGTTACTTCTATCCCTCATTACTTCCCCCGTTACATGCAAATACAAGTTTCCTAAAGGCAAATCCTATGGAATTCAGAAAACAGGAAAATTCAGATTGCTTTCCAAACCTTGGTTTGAAAACCTTGTGCTTATTCTGGTGCCTAAACCAGAGCTGAGCTATTTTGAAAACCTGGGAATAATCAAGCAAAGCATCAAATAGATAAACACCATAGCTATTTTAAACTTTGAAACATCCGAAACTTTAAAAATACCACATTTTCCCCTAAATGTATATATATATTTAAATAAATCTCTAAGTAGGTTGCAGTTAGATCCAAGTGCTGTCATGGATGCAGCAGTTAAATCTAACTAGTCCCTATGAACTGGTGTTTAAAGGAATACACAATCCAGCTTGGCCAGATGATGGCTTTAGAAGGCAGGGATGGAGGATGGCTCCTTCCTCTCCCATCATCTCACGGCAGAATTTAACTCCTACCTTGGATCTTGGGAGTCAAGGACTGGATTATGACAGAAAGGATGCAAGGTAGTGCAGGAAGGAAAAAGTAGAACTCCTTTACTCACTAGTTCACAGTGCCGTACCCCTTGGCTTTAGTAAATCCCACAGAAATGGCAACAACCAAGGCAGGGAGCCCTACAGGAATGAAACAAGAGAAAATTGGTCATTTAAGCATATGTGCAGCTCTTCTCCCACTCAACAGCATAATACACCCCATTCTTCCCAGTGTTATTCCAGCATCATCTGTCCCAGCCTGGGTCTTTGGCAGAGACTGAATTCAGGACCTTCAGAGGCAAAAGCATGAACCCTTGTTACATCTGCTAATGAAGTAAATGCTGTCAGCTGTAATCAGCTCATATCCTGCTGTGGTCTCAGCAGTTGTGTGAGGTCTGACAGTACATGTGGATGCATAAAATAGATTTAATTTAGTCTCAGGTACAAAGGCTGGCCAGGAATATATAAAGACGTCTCTTGAAGATGGAATGTTCAGCCATGATCCAACTCAAAGAACTAGCAAGGAGACTAAGGGCAATGCTCACTCTTGACATAGTGTATGATGAACAAGCCAGGTTCATATCTCACCACAAATGAAACAGAGAAAGATATGGAAACTGAGCTTCCCCTATCCCAAAAAAGTCCCCTGTCCCCTAAGTTTTGGTCCACGATCTATAGTAGAGCAGATCCATCTGAAAAGCAATGGAATAGAGCATCAGAACATCAGGTCTTACTGAAAACCAGGATGCTTCTTGTATTGCCAGAGGCCTGCTCCCTTTTTGTGCCCAAAAGAGGAATAAACTAAGAGAAAACAGCTGCCCTCAGGTAGACACACTTCATTCCAAGTGTTGCAAAGGATGAGCAAGTTGGTCTGTAGCTGGGATGCCACAATGTACATAGTACATTTTATCTTTTCAGAGCATCATGAGCTAATGGGGACAGCACAAAATGCTATTTCAGGCGCAAAAAGGGGTGAAGCTATTGTCCTGATCCTGCAGCTAGAACCTCCCATAACATTAGAATAAGGAGCATAAAAAAACGCTGCTGGTTATTGGCCTAAAACTCATTAAAAGGTTTTGAAATCAGTGTGTCCTAGAATGACTGGGCGCAATCACCACCAGCAAAGGACACTAGATCTTGTTAATAGTCTTCTGATCCTTCTTATCCCTGCCATGATAAACTGCTCAGGATCTGTGGAGGAGATTGGGTGCTTTTCTGGTTCACTAACTCCAGCCCAGCTTTCCCCTTTCCCTATAGAAATGCCTGGATATCAGCTAGTAACATCTGGTTGTTCAGCTATGGAGGTCTCCATGTGGCTTTTTATAGCCCTCCTCCATGTGACATAATGAATTAAGCTGTCTCAATGTTAAAGATGGGCAAATCCCATTAAGAATTAGCAGGATCAGTAGCCAGCTAGGATTAGTGCTTCTTGACAAGCCCCTAATGCTTGTGCCATAAAGGTCATGGCGGGTGGCTGCAGAAGACGCTGTAGATCGAAGCAATGTGCAGACGCAGCATCCAAACAATAATCCTGCTGGCAAGGTGGTCACTCAGCAATACAAATCATCACCAAATTGATTAATAGTGAGGGTCTGCAGCCAGCTGGGAGGTAGAAGGCCAAGTTGGCTGGAACATACAGCATTTGAGAGTTATCGTAAAGGGAAGTGTTTCTCCTCCCACATGAGATTTTCAAGTACAGCTCGTGCTTGATGAGTCCAAAACCAACAGGCAGTGGCTTTAAAAGATGTCTCCTTTTTTTTTCCTTTCTTTTTTTCTTCTTCCTCCTTTTTTTCTCCTCTTGCTAACCCTCCTTCACACCTCATCTGGGTATATCCTGGGCGCTGTATTCACTATGATGCCATCAACACGGCATCCCATTGCAAGCACACCAAGGAGCCACATGTGAAAGGACTTTTTCAGGAGCAGAGCTTGATGCAAGAGGCCCTGTGAAAGAGGAAAAGTTGGCAAAGACTCCACCAAAAATAGCAACTTGTTCTTTGCAAAGTGCTTCTCTTAGACGTGATAATTATGCAGAAACAGAGACTCAGGCTGTGAACTCATCAGCTTACAGGGACTGGCAAAGAACCAAGCCTGGGTAGGAGCCCCAGCTTGTGCTGAAAATGGAGCTGTACAAGCAGCATTAACTGAAGGTGGTAGCTACGGCATGGTAGCTAAGCCAGAGAGCATCACAATGAGGGGTACTGTGTTCCTCTGCCTTGGGAGACCTGTTAATGATCAAATCAGGGCTAGATGTGATTAGATTGGAAAAAAAATAGTAACTTTTAATCTGGTTTTTGATTATTTGAAAGGAAGTTATTCCTAACTGATCTGTTCCATACACTGTGGGTGGTTTATACTAGCCCTCTAGGTAGTCACTCGTGTAGTCACTAGAAAGGTTTTAGGGGCTTTCTGCAGAAAGTGAATTGGACATTCACAATTCCAAATAAATGCATTAGAAACCTGTTTCGAAGAGTTTTGAAGTGAATTTTACATTCACAGTTCTAAATAAGCATGTTAGAAACCTGTTTCAAAGAGTTTTATATTGCCAGGTCAGAGAAGAATCAGACTGTGTGTTCCTCATATCCAATAAGTACCAAGAACCATAAGTGTTATGACCTGAAGACCCACTCAGAGCCTGAGTTTCTGTGGAAACTGTGGTTGTAAAAAGACCGACAAAGTTATGTCTTCTTTACTGGGGCTAAACATGAAGAGTGAATTGCTTCTAGAGAACACTTTGTCTGTCTGCTCTAAATAATAATATGAAAAAAATCAAATCTAATTGCTAAAATCTCTTTTCTGGAAAGGCAAATTCACATACCCAAGAGGAGAACAAAAAACCAGCGGACAAACCTCACTGCTGATGAAAACCATTGTGGCTTCAATGAGCTACAGCTGACAGCAGCTGAGAACTTGGCAAAGATGGCTCGAACAAGGGCTTAGAGAAATGCTAATGCACGAAAGGGGGAAAAGGGGGAGAATCAGCCCATGACAAAGTGAATTGTGTTAATTATTTCAGATTATGCTCTTTGAAACATCTTTTTGGCCTCTTTCCTCTGAGAAGTGCCATTAATCCCAACTCTACAACAGGATGCTAAATATCAGAAATTCCCTTGCTGCCTCCATAGGTGAGAGTGCTCTTTATTTCTTGTCCTAACCTATTTCAAATGGTTATTATGCATCATTTATCAGCCAGCACATCCTAGCTCAGAGATGACTACATTTTACTAGCAGTGCAAATTATGTTTCTACACATGTAGAACGTTGGGGTGGTTTTAATCTGTACAGACTACAAATGTGAATGCTGCTTATCCAAAACTCCCTTGGCTAACACATCCATCTGTCCCAGCAATTCCAAACTAGGAAAAAAACCTTTTTATTACCTAGAAAAGCTATTAGCCTGCATTCAATATCCCTGACATTCCTTGAGTTGCAATTTGTGTATAATCATGTTCATGAACACAGACATATTCATATACATACTTTGCATGTATGTAGCTGTGCTCCTGCTACACACAAACACTATATTTCAACAAGACAGTTTGTTTTCTAGCTATAAGCAAAAGCTAAGAGTGCAAACTTAAAGGGATGCAGGTGCTGGAAGGAGGACGTCTCTTGATGTGCCAGAATAAATCACATCAGGGCTCTTCATAAGCACCAGAAATACTTTGCCTGGAGTGAAGTGCCAGACTTCAGTAGTAAAACGAGACACTAATACAGCTCAGATGCACGACGTTTTCTCTCTCCCTTTCTCCTTTTCATCTGCTTGCTTTTGAGCAACTTTTTGTTCAGTTGCTTGTTTCAAACACATGCTTGCTATTGCTTTGAAAGGCCAGGTTATGGGTTTGTGTTTGTTTTCGACTACAGAATGCATCATTTAAGGGTAATAAATTAAACATATGGAAAAGGGAGAAAAATTAGTTACAAGCATCTGCACCAGTCTCTGTTTATTTGTCTACGAAAGGCCCTGCTGCCATGGAGACAGGATTTCAGAGCTTGCTTTGCTCTGGGTTGCACATAGAAGGAGACAGAGAAAGCAAGAAAGAGACCTAAACCCAGGAGAAACCACCCCCAGCACTGCCTTTGAAAACTCAGTCACTCTTGACTCATCTCTTTTGTGTGACAAGACTTAATGCTCTTGCACATGTTGTCTTTAGCCATTTCAGCCCTGCTTGACACCCCTGAAAGCACTGAAAGCTTCTCCTCAAACCCAGGATCCTCACCCCATCCAAGACACAAGAAGCGCTTGCGGATGATGCGGTTCCGTAACCGGCCTGTCACGGCCATGTAGGACTGCCAAGCCTCGGTCAGCACCCAGCAGAAAGAGGAGAGGAAGAAGAAGTGCAAGAAAGCCGCCACCAGCGTGCATATCACCTGGAGAGAGGAGGAAAGGAGGACACGTGAGAGGAGCAGCAGGCGGAGAGAGCAGCGGGCAGGAAAGCAGAGGGTGCAGGGAGGTGCTTCCAAACCAGGCTCTGGAAGGCAAAGTCATGAAAATCAAGACACAAAAAGACATTTTAGGAAGAGGCAGCCTCCCCCACAAGGTTTGACCTAGGAAAGGACTAAAGTGTTTGCTTCACATTTACATGCTGCATAGAAATTGGCTGCATGAGCTCTATGATAAGCCCAGGATTAACACCTCTCCTGAAGTCTGATCCTGCATCCCATCCTGATGCTTTCTTGGATTCAACAACATATATTTATTCTCCAAATGATCAAATCCATTGCCACGATCCTTTCGGGGATGTTGGAGCAGTTAGTAAGTCGTGTACTGATCTCAGCCTGAAAGGTTTCCAAAGCACCATGTTGTTGGCAGCTGAGCCATAAAATGAAATCAGAGGAGGGCAATTTAGCTGGTGTCCCTGCCAGGGAAGGATTGTTATGTGAAAGAGTTAAGCCGTGAGAGCTGGGTAAAAGCACGGCTGCCAGGGGCAGGTGAGGACGGCAAACATGAGTAGTGCATAGCTGTACAAGGATATATAACTACTAACAGACAGGGGAAAAAAGGAAAGGGGAAAAAAACCCTACATTAGAAAGAATTTCATCATGGTGAGATCTACAAGTCATTGGGAAATCTCTCAAGGGAAGCGCAGGGAGCTTAAGCCATTTAAAATTAAAGTGGGGAAAGTACTAGCAAATGCATTATGAAGAACAACCCTGTAGCGCCAGGGAGATGGACTGGAAAGCTGACAAGCTCGCCTTTGTTTTTAACTCAGCAAGGCCAAATCTTTCACTGGTGCAAATTGGTGCCGCTCTGTTTAACTCTGCCAGTTTTCCACCATCTGTGAGCTGGAGACTGTGAATGAATGTACACAATGATGGAAAGAAACTCCAAGTGGCTCCCAAGGAGAAGGGAGAGCAAATAAGACTTTAAAAGTGACTCTGGATGGGAAGCAAAATGGTTTAAGGCATTCAGGCCAAGGGGGGGGGAGTTGTTGTAGTGAAGAATTTCTCTGCTTTGAGTTCTATCAGGAAACATGGACTTTGGGTTTACAGTCAGTGAACCTTCCTCTTTTTTCATCCACCAGCATCTTTTAACACCAAGCTCTCCGCACTGATGTCTTTTATCATGATTTTATTGGATTGCTCTCAATTCACACGCTGGCAGAAAACGATGGTATCAGAGGCTGTGAATAAAAGGAAGACCATGTGTCCTTTGAGAAAGGAACTGTCTTTTTTTGTTCCATATTTGCATTTGACACCAAAACCCTTGGTATTTTGCTTATAAACGGATTCTGGATAACAGTTCAGCACAAATAACACAGCTCAATATGATAGTTTCCATTTTTACATGTGAAAAGGTGTTTGCTATTCGTAAGCTTACAGCCCTACATAAAACAGTACACAGGATGCTTTCTGGAATGTATTTTAGGAGAATGCTATATTAGAATGTCAGATAGAACACTGTTCATTTTACCATTTTGATTTTGTTCTGCCCAGTTTGTTAGCAGTTTGTAAATGGGAGAAAAAACCCTTTGCTTTCTATTTTTACACCAGAGAGATACATTTTCCGGCTATTTTAGTCTCAATTGGGTAGTTTTGATAGAAAGGCGAGAAGAAGAGGAGCACATATGCACATCTCAGCTGGGCCAGTATAAACCCATTTCCTGAAAACAGGCTGTGCACTTGGGCACATGATGGGCAAGCACAGATCTGCTTCTGCTACCTTTGCTTCAGGTTTTTCCTGCCTTGTAAGGATAAAAAACCCAACTCCATGAAGGCCAACTACCGGGATATGATGTCCCAAGCTGCTGCTTAAAGATTGAGCAGAGCTTGTCAGCCTGTCAAGGCCATTAGCCCTTGTTTTCCTTTACGAGGAGAAATCTGTTTCCTTGCAGCACGTAGCCATGCCTTTGAGATATAGCCAGTTTGTGCAGCATTCATTTCTTTTGTATCATGTTATTGCTGACTGTAAGTTTTTAGCCTTTTCCCAGGCCTTTCATCTTCAAAAAGCTTAGTAAATCCAGGCATGGAATCTTGCCTTTGAGGTTACATGGATGAAAATCAAGGGAGAATTTGGAATTTCCAGGGCCACGAATAGCATAGGAATTCTCCCCTAGTAACTGTAATTATAAATCAATCACAAACATCTTACAATGTTCCATTATCAATAATTGAATGTGAATAAAATCCTCATTTACACTCTTTGGTCTCTTTTCTGTATAGTTTTCTTTCTCTGTTCCCTGTTAGAGACTGTTTACTAGATGGCTGAGAGGAAATCCAAGAATAACCTTTCTATTTAGGGTGTTTCATGCATATGTATGTGCAAAGAGCTAATCTGCTTCATGCAATCGCAGCGGAGAGCTTTGAATCCCCACCAACAATGAACATCCAGAGTGATGTGAGAAAAAGCACAGGGGAGAACCTGGGCTCACAACCGTGCTCTGAAGGGGGTGGGAGAGCATGAAGATATCCTCCTCCTGTCCTGGGGTGAAGCAGAATAACCAAATGGGGGGTCCAGCCATGGTTTGCCATGTTGAGCATCCCTCTGTATGTCTTCCTATGGAAAGAAGCTCCTAGCATACACCTGGGGTTGCAGATCACACACTGTGGTAATCAAGAGTTCAGCTCATTCTTTCTCCACTTCTTTCCACCCATGTTTGCCATGAAAGACAGCTCTGCTTTGCAAAGTTAGCTTCTGAAGAGCATGTTTAATAGGAGCAGGGCTGTCTGGCTGCATGTCTCTGCACTTCT
This sequence comes from Psittacus erithacus, assembly GCA_009867235.2. Classification (NCBI taxonomy): domain Eukaryota; kingdom Metazoa; phylum Chordata; class Aves; order Psittaciformes; family Psittacidae; genus Psittacus; species Psittacus erithacus. Next base: position 12,051 of record WYDI02011064.1, read on the forward strand.
CTACACACATACGACTGAAGCAGCTGTAAAACTTTTCCTAAAACAACATACCCTTAACTTGAAGGGCCCTCCATAGAAATGAATCCCGGTGATTCATTAAACCTTAGGGCTTCTCTGCAGAAACACTTCCAGAAGTGATAATACGTTCTGGCTGCCAAAGCAGAGGCTGGAAAAAATTGGCTGGTCACTGATTACTGTTAATTAAAACCTACATTTTGACTTCTGAGTGAGATTTTGGCAGCAGGAGTAGTGAAGGACACTTTTTGCTTCGCTTTTCTACTTAGTGGAGTTAGGAAGGTTGGAGCACTTGGGCAGATGGGAAAATGTACGACAAGAAAATATTAATCATAAAATCATAGAATGGTTTGGGTTGGAAAGGGCCTTAAGATCACCCACTTCCAACACCCTGCCATGGGCAGGGACACCTCACACTAGACCATGGCACCCAAGGCTTTGTCCAACCTGGCCTTGAGCACTGCCAGGGATGGAGCATTCACCACTCCTCTGAGCAACCTGTGCCAGTGCCTCAGCACCCTGAGAGTAAAGAACTTCTTCCTTATATCTAACCTGAACTTCCCCTGTTTCAGTTTGAACCCATCACCCCTTGTCCTATCGCTACTGATGAAGAGTCCCTCTCCAGCATTAATGATAAGCAGTGATTTGTTATGCCAGACACCAATGAGGAGACTAAAAGTGCTTTAGCTGGAGGAAAGTCATACAGGCAGCACATGCCTCTCCAGCTGGGTCTGTGATGTGGGAAGGCATGTACGTGCAACTGCTGCATGTGGCTTGGCAATCCATGCTATGCCTTTACTGCTCAAGTCACACTGATCTGCAGCAAGTCCCTCACTGTCCCCAGCTCTGCAGGATGTAGAACGCATCTGGCAATGCTTCCTCCCTCAAAAAAGGTGTTTTTTTGTGGCTGTGTGCATTAACATCTGCCAAGTGCTTCAAGCTCTGAGTATAAAAGTTGGTGGAGAAATAAATGTAAAGCTGAGAGATGCTGTTTGTTTGGGGTGGGTTTTTTTAAGCCTTTTCTCAATCTTACTCTGTAATATTTTAAACATAAAACAGTTAAAGCCTTTGCAAACAACTGCGTTTCTTTCCTGTGCCATGTGCTAGCTACTCTAGGCAGATAGTCAAAAATATCACATTGGTTTGAATCAAAGCCCGGAGGATGCTGACAAATTCTCCACAAGAAAATTGAAATGTGCCATTTAATCGTGGCTTTGACATGTTGCTAATGAACAGATGGAGGAAAAATGAGGAAGTGCTGTCTGAATGGATTATTTCAGTGCTAAATCAGGGGGAAAAGCAAACAAACAAACAAAGCTCAACTGATCTCCTACCTTGTTTCGGGTCTGGGTCTGTCCGATCAGGATGAGGGCGTTGGAGGAGATGATGGATAGGCAGAAGTTGATAAGAATGACTGAGCGCTCTGAGCGAATATACCTGCAGCAAGAGAAGATGAGGAGGGAGATCCACCTTGTTACAGCTTGCATTAAGGTATGTCTGGAAAGCATCAACCAGGCTCTACAGAAAGGCCATGGTAAGAGATTGCCTATTTCCTGCAGATCTTGTATGTTAAGCAGACAAAAACAAGGGGGAAAGGGAAGGGGAGAGCTTGGGTGCTCAGCCCATAGATCTCTTTATTCTCCCCCATCAATGCTGGAGTTATGAGCATGAGTCAACAAACTAGTGGCCAGTCTGGTCCTTAGTCTGAGCCACTCCTAAACCAGTAGAGTTCTGCAAGTCTTCTTCAGCTCTGCTCACTTGAAAGGGGGCTTGAAAAGGAGGTTAAAAGAAAACATACAGGCAACACATGGAAAGATTCCCAAATAAGAAGAGCCACAGGCATGCTGGCCATGAAAGCAGATTACAAATGCATGCACCTCCACAACAAAGTGCTTGTGATTCAGCATTCCCCTTTGTTTAACCTAACAACCCATCCTGAAGTGATAAATACTTGTGGCTTTTTTTCTCCCCTCCCACAGACAGAGAGGTTTAACACTTCTCAAAACTAGGCCAAATACGTAACTGCAGCTGTGGGTCTGTGGCACTGGGGATCCAAGTTAGGAAGCTGTTGCCTTCAGCACCTTGCAGGAACAAGCTATTTGTCACTTCTGATTTGCGATGTGCAGCGCACCACCAACGCGCTGCTGGGGTTCGTGCACACCGATTAACTCAAAGCACTGGCTGCGGAGGGAAATTTCTTTGAAGGCACTTTTATGTCCCTCATAAAATTAAAAGGGAATTGCAAAAGTGCAAGTCCTGAAGGACTGAATTCAGGACCTGGCCATAGCAATGCTTATACAAGTGAATCAGCTCAGTTGATTCGGCCTGAATACCAGATAAGTGAAGAGTAGATGCTGATGCTTGGAGGAATTAGAAACAGATCTATTAATCAAGCAACTCATGCCTGGAGGCTAATGCAGGATTATTTCCTATATTTCAGCACATCAACTATTTATATTGGGAATTTAATTTCATTAACTAATTTAAGCAAGAGTGAGTTGGTCGTGCTTTGGCTGCAGAGTTTTGTGCTTCTGATTAGGTGGGCAGGATGAGTTAGTGCACGTGTGCTCTGCCAAGGGTAAATCTGTGCTTTAGACCTACTAAAGGCTGCCAAAGTTTGATTTTCATTTCCCTCTGAGTTTTACCTTTAAACAAACATGAAACTTGAGGATTTGCTTTCCTGCTCACTGATGCAAAGTAACCTGAACTTACACTTAGTCTGTTGGAAACCTGGCTTACAGGTAGCTCTCCCTTAAACTCACCCAACTCCAGACCAGACTAGCCTTCCAGCTCAGCTAGAAACTGGGTTTGCTGCCTGCAAAACAAGCCTCTGGTTTCTTTCATGGCCAATCTGATCCCAAATTCTGTCATTTCATTTGGCTCAATACTACGCTGTGTATCACTTGGATCCTATTCCATTTGTGGCTGGAGAGTACCAAGCCATCAATCTATGATTTGATGGTGTGAAGTAAAACAGCAAGTCTCCAGTCAGCAGCTTCTAGGGGATGGAAAGGGAGATTTAGACTCTGTCCTGATGGGAGTGAGATCTAATAAATCTGTGTATCAACGCTATGATATAACTGGCATTAGTGTGAACTTCAAAAGTCTCCTTTGGTCAAAAAAGGTAAGAAATCAGTTGAACGTAAGTATAGACTGTGTGTAAATATAAGGGAAGACAATCCAGCTCTCTTTAGATATTTTCCCCTGTTAAACAAGCCTTTCCTTTCTCCATGCTTCCCATGGAGAGTCCATCCTGTTCCCCAGATCCCTGAACCTTCAGGGAACGAGCTGTGGGCTTGCAACATGTAGAATCACCGAATCAGAATAATTTCGGTTGGTGAAGAAACTCTCCAGTTCCCAGTGCAATCTCTGCCCCAAAATGGGCTGATTTCAAAGCCAGAGCAGTTTTCTCAGGCCCTTGTCCTATCAAGTTTTGAAAATCACCAAGAACAGAAATGCCACCACCTCTCCTGGATGACTTCTTACAGTGCTGAACTGCTCTTATGGTGAAGGATTACTTTTCTTTACAGACAGTTGGGTTTTTTCCTGCTGCAGCTGGTGCCCATAGACTTTTCACCGTATACCTCTGCAATTTGTTTGACTTCTCTGTGACTCCTTCTTCATAGCTTCCTCTTCTCCAGGTCTTGTTTTCTTTGCTTCCATTTACATCATGTCCTCCAGCTCCCTAAGCATCCACTGGACTTGCTCTAATGTGCTGATGCCTCTTCCAGGGTTCCAGGGCGTCAGATGTGGGAGTCAAGCAGAGAAGAATATTCAATTCTCTTGATTTCTTGGCTATATTCTTGCTTATGTAGCCCACTAATGCTGGCCTTCATTGTTGCATGGGTGCATTGCTGATTCATTTCCACATCATTGCCCACTAGAACTTGCAGACCTTCCCCTGTAGAGACATCTCCAAGTCAGTCTCAGCTCATCCTTCTCCATGCAGTCATTCTGTCCCAGGTGTAGAACTGTGCATTTCTTTGTGTTGTAACATTTCTCCAGCCCATATCTCCTGTTTGCTGAGGTCCTTCTGAAGGGTAGTGCTGTTTTCCAGCATATCAATCACTCTTCCCAATTTGATGTCATCCACAAACCTGCTGAAGGTGCATTTTGCCCCACTGACCAGGTTGCTAAAGAAGACATTAAACAATATTTGCGATAGTATCAACCCCTGTCAGATGCAACTACTAAGCAGCTCCTGATTAGACTTCAAACCATTGACCATTACCCTTTTAAGCCTGGATGAACTATATCCACCTATTAAGGCACTTCAGAAGCCGCTAATGCAGTGCAGTTTCCTGGTCTGGATACAAAGACATTATGGAAGACTGCTTTAATGGCCTTTGTAATGTCAAAATGTACAACACTTACTTCTCTCCACGGTCCATGAAACCGGGCATCCCATCACAAAAGGGAAACTGGTCAGTCAGGCACAACTTGCCCTCAATAAATCTGCTCTGTCTATTCCAAATCGCTTCCTTGTTCATCATTTTGACTGGAAATAACCTTTATAACTACTTGTTCCTTAATCTTCCCAGGGGCTGTGAGTATGCTGACCAGCCAGTTGTTCTCTGGATCCTCCTCCTTGCCCTTTTTAAAGATGAGTTTAACATTTGCCTTCTTCCATTCATCAAGAACCTCCTCAGATGATAAATAGTGGCTCCACCACAACACCAGCCAGCTCCCTCAACACCCTTTGTGCATTCCATTTGGTCCCATGGACTTGCAAATGTCCAGCTTGCTTGAATCATAGAAGCATAGAATACCAGGTCAGAAAGTGACCTTAAGAATGACCTGGTCCAACCTCTCTTGGCAGAAAAGGTCCTCAGCTCTCTTCCTTGGCAGTGGGTTGTATTTTCTTGCCCAGATTATGCCACTAGGTACAGGAACTTGGGTGCCTGGGAGCAAACCTTGGCAACAGAACAAGGCAACAAAGGCACTGAGTACCTTCACCCTTTCTACTTCCTTCTCCATTAGGCTACTTGCCCCATTCAACACTGGGCCAACACTTTCCTGGGTAATCCTTTGGGCATACTTACAGAAACCCTTCTTGATGCCTTTCACATCCCTTACCAGTTTGAAATGCAGCTGAGGTCTGACCTTCCTAATTCAATCCCGCATTCCTGGGCAATGGTTCCATAGTCCTCCTTGGTAGCCTGACCTGGGTGCCAAACATTTCCTTGCTACGTTTCATCTCAGTCAGAAGTCCCCCATTACACTAGGACAGCTTCCTTCCACCTCCTTCCATTCTCCAGCACAGGATGCTCCACAGAAAGAAATCACCATTACTATCCATATCCTCTGGCCAAGGAAGTGAAGAAATTGTATCAGATAGGGAAAAAACACAGAACTTGATGCATTTTTCCAGTGGAAAGATCTCCATCAAAGGCAGAGCTACTCCAGGGTGCTGTCTGCTACTTCTTGGTTGATTCATGCCTACTTATCAAAATATGCTGGACTGAGCCACCAAAGCAGGCGAGAACTGATTGCAAATTTAGGGAACTTCTGCTGTGGCCTGGGTCTTGCAAGATGTGGGGAAGCCCCTGTACAAACTGAGACAGATGGAGGTGGGAAAACCCCACAGTCTGTCTCTTTGTCCCCATTATGCTCCCTTCCTGTCCGCAAACACTGAATCACCTCTTGCTTTCTTGGGCTATGCACACACATCCTTCTCTGCGCAGTCGCTTCCTGCTATCTCCCACCACAGCCACTGTGTAACTCAGCATCTCCGGCAAAGGCAGAGCTCCAGGCTTTAAAGCAAGTGTTAAAAGCCCCTTGAGAGCTCATTGACAAGCACGAAATCAATCCTCAGGCTTCGATGGGCAGGGAGTGAGAAAAGCTCACGCTGATATCTTTCAGCGGTGCAGCATTCACTGGAAAAAGTCTGCCGTGCCCCCCATGCTGATGGGCTGGTGGAAGAGCTATTCAATCGCAAGCATTGATCTCCATGTTATAGAAAGGTCACCGACTCCAGAGGCTGTTGAGCTGCAGTGAGTTCCAGGATGGAAAACACATTGGGACACTCCTGAAATACCAGCATCTCAAGGAGCTGTTTGAAAGCAGAGGTACGACCCAGAACTTAAAGGAACTAAGTTATTTCAACTGTTCTAACCCTCGAATAGTTCATTTTCTGTCCCGGTTTTCATTTTCATGTCAGTTTTCAAGAGGGAAGATATTTTTCTCTCGATTCCCCCTCTTTTTCTGCACGAGTGGTGCAGCACATGGCTCGCAACACAGACCCTGTCTCCAGCTGTGACCCAGGACAGACATCACAAACAGATAACAAGGTCACTTCACTTCTATGGGCCACTGTGTCACTGACCTCTTTGTCGAGACTGCTAATCAGGCTAGAGATGCACCATCTGCAGCAGAGATTTTGCAGCCATCTGTCTACTGGGAACTGGAGTAAGTCCACCAACAGGCCACCAACAGCCGTCAAAAGGAAACAACTTCCAGTTTTCAACCAGGCTGTGCCAAGTTGGCTGTCTCTGAAGTGATCGTTTGCATCAGAAAGCTCATGCCATTCATGCCAATGGCTGAGTAGATGCCACTGAGAAGCAACCATTATTTGGGGGGTTTGAATGGGAAGGGGAGGGTAAATTCATTTCCTCTCTGATATGCAGCTGGGATCACCCCTCTTTTACTCTGCTCCCTTTTCTTCACCATGTTCCTTTCCCTCTTTCTTCCCGCATCCTTTCTTTCTGCTTCCCCATGTATAAACAAACCCTAGCTGGGCAAAACTCTGGGAACGTTTCCAGATTGTCAGCCTCAGTGAGCTTATTCATCAGAATTGTTTCATACTCAAGCTGAGTCTATGTATGCATGCTCCAGATGCCTTTGTCCAGAGGTCTGAATGGGAAAATTCCCAGCCAAAGCTCCCTGAAACAGCTGAGCTCTGGTGAGTGCTCTCCACAGAAGACCAGGCAGTTAGGGCATAAGGAGTTTCTTCCCTGGTGAAAAAGAATGACTTTATACTCTTCTAGCAACAACAGCTGGAATAATACTGCTGATCCCACTTCTAAGCTATTCCTCCAGCCGTTGTCTATCATGCTATAAAACACCTAGGGCAAAACAAAGCGGGAGCCAGGAGGTAATGTTGACTTGAATATGATGTTCCTGAGACCATTAATAGGACAGCACATTCATGTCCAGAAGCTATGCCTAAAATAAAAAGGACACACAGAGCGCTCAGGGCTCAGCCACGGGAATGCTGTGAAGTTTAGGAAACATGGAAACATGATCTACAGAGAAGGGATGGAACAAACTCAGCGCACCAAAGAGAAGTTCTGGAGATCACTTGGTCATGCTTAACAGATATTTACACAGAGAGACTTAGGATAGAGAGCCCTTTAACCAAGATATAGCTGGTCTCAGGATCACTTGGAAATGCATTTCCATCCTTGGCTAGCTCAGAAATGCCCATTCAAGCCTCCCATAAACATGTCCCCCCCGTTCATGCTGATCATTTTGGGCATAGGCATAACACAAAAGCTGGAATGTGAAATTAAAGAGAGTGTATTTTAAACAGGGCAGGCAATTAACTTTGCTGTCCTCAATAAGAGTTAATATTGAGGGGCACACTCCTGGAAGACAGTACATCATGTTGTTATTCCAAATGACTCTAGGATGCTCCAAACTTATTCAACCTCATGTCTGAACTTGTTTTCAGATCCTGAACTTGTTTCTGATAAGAAAGAGAGGGTGAGGCTCGAACACTTGCTCTTTAGTCTTCTATCCTAACTTTCCACTTGATCCTGACACCAGTGACACCAGTAAGTCACCTACCAGCGCTGCCCAGTGTTGCCCAGCCTTAGGAAAAGCAGGAGAGGACAAGGACTTGAGCACATCCAATGATACCCCAGGCACGGAAAAACCTGAGTTCTAGATAAATGTTATTATGATCAGTCTTCAGCTCGTAGCACTTGCTGTAATTAACTAACCACTATGCACTGTCACAGTATCAACAAAAAAAGATGCATTTTTGCTCATTTTTTACTCTCTTGTTTCTTTCCTACATCAAAAGGTAGAAAAAAAGTTAGCTCAAATCACAACTCTCAACTGAATTAACCCTTTCCTTCCTATTAAGAAGAATCAATTGATGAAATTAAGAGCCTCAGACTGGTCCCTTCTCTCAAAAGGGTCATCAATAATATCTAAACAGTATATTCTCGGTAGCCACTCCATTTCAATTTCACAGTCATGCACCTGGTTCTGATTTTCTTGGGTATATTTAGATTAGAGTTCTGAAGCTCTCAACACTTTTGCCATGGATTTAGGAAAGGTGTGAGTCTTGTACATAAACTCAGACCTTGTTCAGTGCAGTATAGGGTGAGAAACCTTTGCACACCTCGATTCCTCCAGCTTATACAGTCCACCAAAACATATCTAACAGGGGCATGGACCAATGTGAGCCTTTGTTCAATAAAACTTTGCTACTAAATCAGTCCAGCCTCTATAACTGATGCAACTTAAGGTTACACCTGACCTGCTTATAGGTGTACAGGAGCTCTCTGCAATGGGATGTACTGAGGAATTTCATATGCATCAGAAGCTAAAGGCAGAATGTAGCTAAGAGGCTATTTAGTTAGTGATTGTTAAAGAGTTATTTAGACCATGTGGTTTATCATCCTTAAAGCTCCTGAAAAGTGTTATCATTTCTTCAGGCCAGATGTTTTCATAACGGGTCTTAGATGTTTTAATGTTATCAAAGACCCAACCGGGAATACCTTGGAGCAATACCAGGAGGCAGTGTGTGTCCACTTCTCCAAGAACAAGGTTTCCTGGGGTATACAAAGGCATCTAAAACAGCACACGGCTTTTGAAAATGGAACAATGCAACTACATGGGGTCATGGCTCTAATTGCACTGTACTAATTTCTTTGGCATTAGAAGGGAAGAATAATGCCAGCTAAGCCACCATAATGATTTATTGCAGGACCCACTCATTACCAAGTGGTTCTTCCTCAGGCACCAGACACCCAAAACCAGAGAGGAAAACCTTCAGGATCCATGTAGGTCAAATGACAAGTTACTTGCCCCAACAAGAAGAGAAGAGAATGAAAGCCATACCTCCAAACAGAGACATAAATGATAATCAACAGCAAAAGTGTCAGCGAAGATACTCCACAGCCTACAATTAATGTGACAGAAGGGACCAGCACCTTTTCCATGTTCTGAAAGAGAAAAAGCAAGGCATTAAAAAAAAAAAAACAAAGAAAAAGAACCCACAAAACCAAGAAGATGCTCAGGACCAGCTCGATTTCATGGCATGAACTTTCCTCCCAATTGTCTATGCGTCAACTCACCTGATTTTCACATATACAGTACGTACAAATACCAGGATCTATTTCTGGTTGACCCATCCTTTCTGAGGATGTTATTCTGCTCCCACACACACCAGTGTTAAGTCTGGGTGACAACTCTCATACCCATGTTGAGGAAGGTGAGTAAAAGATGTGGGTTGCAAAAGAAGGATCAGACCCTTCAAGTCCAGTATGAAAGTATGAAGATAGCTAATGAGGCAACAGCAAAAGGCAGTGCCCACGCTAGGCCCATTACAAATAAGATCATCTGGGAATGGTGGTGATGAAGGTTGGAGGATGAAAACATGGTAAAAATCTTTCACCAACTACAAATATCCACCTGGAAAAGGAGGAGATGAAGCAAGCAAAGGAAAAACAAGATGTATATCCTCCCCAGAGACCCAGCATGAGTTTATACCATCCATCACTTCACTACTCTTCCACTTTAACATCAGTCAGTTCCAACTCCCTGCCATGGGCAGGGACAGCTCACACTTGACCATGTTGCCCAAGGCTCTGTCCAGCCTGGACTTGAACATTGCCAGGGATGGAGCATTCACTTCTTTGGGCAGCCTCTGCCAGCTCCTCAGCACCCTCACAGTAAAGGACTTCTTCCTTATATCCAACCTGAGCTTCTCCTGTTTCAGTTTGAACCCATCACCCCTTGTCCTATCCCTAAAGTCCCTGATGAAGACTTCCTTTCCAGCATCCTTGTAGGCGCTCTTCAGATACTGGAAGGCTGATTTCTCATCTAAACGCAAGGATCCGCTGGTCACCAGCTCTTGCAATATCAAGAACAAACACACATGCTATAACCTCACCCAACCTAGTTCTCTGCATCACTCGGACTGTGTAACTAGCTAATATCTGCCAGACTAACATCACCAAACTCCCCCTCTTCTCAGCTTAGAAATGGGGATCTGGATCCCAGTTGGTTCGCTCTGCTGCAGGCTTTTTTCCTGGCATGTTTCTCATTTCCACATCACAGATCTCTGCTGGCATGAAGGCAGAGAAGCAGAGACTCACGGTGCAACAGACACATGAGAACCCTCTATTTAGACTGATTAGGCAGTATGCAGAGGTGTGGGAGCACAGTCAGGGTTGTCATTAGATTGGCGCAGCACCAACACCTATCACTACAGCCACGGAGATGAGATGGTTTCTGACATAGCAAGGGCTTAGCATAGGGAAAGAGAAAGCAAAAAGCAATTACACATGGATATGGGAATGGAACAGGCAGCTCTCTAAGGACTTGTCTACACTGTTTTGTTGGCAGGTATGAGGCTGCTCAACCTGAACCTCCAATCAGTGAGACGCCATGAAGCTGAGGCAGCTGCAGCTTTGTTCCAGGCTACTGAGCTTTCTGCAAAGCAAAATAGATTAGGCAAGGCACAAGTGCCATGTTTATATGGAGTATGGCCAGCTCAACCCATGGGTAAAGCAAAGTATGTGTCCAGTGCTCACATTCAGTAGAGGTTTAGTCCACAGAGCCCACCATGAAGAACAGAAATAACCCTGATATAAAAGGATCTGAGGTGAATAGTCCCTGAAGTCCAAAGGGCTTCGGAAGATCCCATTTACTTGCTTATTTTGACCAATGGCACCTCTCACATTTTGAATCTTATTGATGGGGGAATTAAGGAGCAAAACTTTCACCACTCTGCTGGAGGGAACCCCACAGGAGCTATTGGGAAGGCTGGCACAAGAGCTTTGGGCATTTTTAGTTCTAAAAAGGCCTTTCAGTTCTCAAAAGGGGCCTATAAGGAAGACGGGGAAAGACTTTTCAGCAGGCCCTGTTGCAGCAGGACAAGGGGTGATGATTCTATGATCACAGACAAAATTTAGCAACACATTCACAGGACTGAATGCCCAACTCCCAGAGGAGTACAGGTTGATTAAGGGATCTTTACTGGATGCAATCCAGCTACAGACTGGGCTTCAAACTGCACCAGAGTGTGGTGCTACCTCTCTACAATGTTCCCTCCCTTCTGATCATGTCAGCTCTGACACATCACTACATGCATGCCGGTGCATCTTCCTTGAGTTTGCTTTGTGAAGCAGAAGGCTTCAGAACTCTCCAGAGCTACACCATAGATACATGCCAAGGGTTTGGATGCCAATCCAAATTCAACTTGCTGAAGTTATGGAACTGGATATATGTGAAGTTATGGAACTGGAAAGCAATATCTTTGTCCTCCTAATTACCAGTAATTGTGCAAAAGCTCCAAGAATAATAAGGTGCTGAGCATCACCAATCCATCCGGCAAAGTTGCCCCAACCTCGACTTTCCAAAATGCTCAGGGAAAATGTTTCAGTTCCCATGTGGATTCTTCCTTTGAACTTCTATGGAGATTTGGATCACTAACTGTGGACCGATTGGAGCAAGTCCAGAGGAAGGACATGAATGTGCTCAGAGGGCTGGACCAGCTCTGCTCTGGAGCCAGGCTGGGAGAGCTGGGGTGGGTCAGCCTGGAGAAAAGAAGGCTCCTTAAGGGGAGACCTTAGAGCAGCTCCAGTGCCTAAAGGGGCTGCAGGAAACCTGCAGAGGGGCTTAGGACAAGGGCCTGTAGGGACAGGCCAAGGGGAATGGCTTTAACCTGCCAGAGGGGAGACTGAGATG
>WYDI02011067.1:0-18490 GCA_009867235.2 Psittacus erithacus
GGCGGGGCGGGGCGGGGCCGCCAATCGCCGCGCCGAGGCTCGATTCGATGGGTCGCGGATGGGCTGCGCGTCGCGTACCGCCTCGGGCGGGCGGGGAGGGAGCGGCCCGGGCCCGGGAGCGTCCGCTGTGGGCCTGGTGAGAGCGCGTTGACGGCGGTCTGGTTCGTCCCGCAGCCGTTGCTGTCTCCAGCAGGGCTTCTGTAGGTTGAGAAGAGAAGGCTGAGAGAAGATGCGCACCCAGAGAGGTTTAATAGACCTTCGCTGCCACAAGTAAAGAATTAAGCTGTTTTCCATGCTTACAATCAATAAAAAGAGGGAGAAACGGACTAAATTGAACTCAGTGTTTAAGTCAGTGGTGCAGGAGAGGCAGAGCAGTGCAGCGGGTTGCTATGCAGGGTCATGGGGGCTAGGACATGGCTCTGCTCATCCCTGCCGTGGCTGCGGGTGCCTCTGCGTCTGTCTCGGCTGTGGCCATCCTCCCGGCCAAAGACGTGCTCTGGTTCTCCGGAGACTCTGGCCCCACCGTGACCAGGCAGAAACCCTTCCAGCTATGGGCTCTGTAAAGCCTCCCTGCTTTAGGGAGGACTGGGACACTTTGCTGTGTTTTAGCCAGTCCTGTAATGCAAAACGTGGGACAGAAAATGGGAGAAAGCAGCTGCCTGGTGCAAATGAGGGAGGAAACAGACAGTGGGATGGAGACAGGGAGGGAGAAGATGGCAGTAGATGGAGGTGTAAAGTGTGGCGGATGTTGGATTGCGGCCTGGAGGGTATTGGTGAGGGAAAAAGAAGCTGCTTGCAGAGAAAAGGGAGGTGGGAAGAAAGGATTGAGGCCAAGAGACGGCAGGGAAAATGGCGGGCAGATGCTCAGCTGCCTGAGGAGACGAGCTCTAGACTCGGTGACGAAGGGCCCTCATTGAATAGTATATTCCTAGTTCTGATGCTAGGGGATATCTGCAAGTAGTATTTTGAATAATCAGGCATTTAGGGATCTCCCCAGTCATGGGGGAAGACAGGTTAAGCTCTTGAAGAAGACAAACACATTGACCGGATTGAGTGGGGCAGTTGGAGTGCAGATGGTGTTGATAGGAAAGTGGTTATGCAGTGTTGAGGAAATTGAAATATGCAATTTGTGATTAAATGTCAGTTAAATCCTCTCAGCTGTATATTTGCAATAATGTACTTTCCCAGAGAGTGTCACAAAACCAAACCTAGCAAGTCAGGATCACCACTGGAACCACTGCGTGGTACTAATGGGACCTCCACACACAAATGGTTGTGTGATCAGATGCATTCACTGCTTCTTTGCTTTTGTTTTTTGTGCTTAATAACTGCACTAGAACCAACTTACCTTGTGTATTACATACCCACACCTGCACCTGTTTGAGCATTGTTGCATGTGGAGAAATAAACTTTATATTTAATAACTGAGCCAGCACTTGCTGTAGGCGGTGGGGGAGCATCCAGTAACAGCAGTGCAGATGAAACCACAGATGCTGAAGGCAGCAAGTCATCTGTCTTCACCGCAAAGAATGGGGCATTTCAGAGGCCAGGGAGAGTTCTGTTGCTGGGGCTTTTACATCTCCTCAGGCTTCACTGTTTTAGTGCAAAGTCCTGTGTTTGAAAAGTGATCTCTCAGGGAGTTAGAAGCAATTGCATTAAGAGGATTTCACTATTAAGAGAAAGACATTAGGAGAAAGAGCACAGAATAAAAGTAGCAACTGGTGTGGTATTAAAAGAGCAGTATAGTTTATATAATTCAGCATAATGAAAAATACATCGGTTTGCACCAGAAAGGTCATTATTAATATCAGAACACAGAATTCTTTGTTCGTATCTGGTTGTTTTGCCCTCCCTGTATCTCCATCCCTGCCTTCCATGGGCACTTTGTGGTGTTACAGCATCTTAGCAGGTGCATGGCTCACTTCTTCCTTGCTGTATCAGTAAAGATAAAAGAGAGGACAGTTCCTCCCTTGGAGCTGTGTAAAAACAATGTGTGCACTAATCCTGCTTTCAGTTAAGTCAGTACCAGACTGGCTATGGGAGTAGCTTAATGAAAAGATGAAGTTGTGTGAATTCATTATCACACAGTGTCACAGGGGAGACTGATGTGCCTGTGGTGTAGGTATGTCAAGGCTGGCCCTAGCGACAGCAGGGGAAGTGATGAGGCGGCCACAAAGGCTGCCCGAAGGGTTTCTGCCCTTGTGTGTGTGTCCTTGGAGAGACCACAGGATCAAATTCCACCTGCAGGAGTTGGTATAGGCACCTTGCATTCACATACAGGATAAAGTTTGCCCTGCAAAGCCTACATGCTGCAGCAGTCTGAATGTGTTAAAAGGCTGTTAAAAACAATGTGCTTTTACATTATTAGCGCAGTGATGGTCTCCTCTTGCCCAGCCAACTGTCAGAAGCTCGGTTTTGGCACTGTTCTCTCTAGATAGAGATGTTTTGGGGCAGTTCCCAAAGACTGTCTCCTGTTTGTAGCTCTGCAGGGAGCAAAATGGAACTCTGTTCCTCATGTGATTAACAAAACCTCCAGCTTCCTCCAGAAAAAAAGAGAAAAAACAAGTAGTGTTTGGGGTCAGATGTTGTCTGATTCCTCTGGAATTCCATGGAAAGCTATGATATTCAGTACTTGTAGGATTCAACCTCTGTTAACACTGCATCTTACTTATCACAAGTAATTTCTTTGTGGATAGTGGCATAGGAAAGTGTGAATGGTTGTTACCATGATGCAGAGAAAATGCCTCAGCCTTTTGCTTACTGGAGAGAAATGATTTTGCGTTTGGAGTGATTTTGGGAGCCACTGATGGATGGCAAGCTGATCCTGCTTTTCTAGGATGTTCCTTATGTTTATTGCTGGCTGTGAGAATGAGGACTGAATGTTTCTGTATGGCATTACATTTTTGCTGCATGTTATACTTTGTCTGGTGTCAGTAGTTTTAAGAAGGTGATTTGTTCTCATGTACTTAGAACAAATATGCAAAACCTCGTGATTTCTTTTTAAAGCTTTGGTTCATCAAGGAACATAAATTCATGCCTAATTTCAAATGTATCAGCTGTTCTGTGACTGTCATACACATCATATTCTTGATGTCCAGCATATGCGTAATCCTTTGTGAGCGCTTCAGCAGTTTCAGCAGGTTAGGTACTGTATCTATAATCAGATTTTCCTTAACCCTGAGACTTGCAAAAATTGATGGATGTGTGTGGTCAGAAGCAAAGTGTCTACTGTTTAATGAAGCACTGAGTAACTTTGTATTTGTGATCTCTGGTGCAGAAGAGTACAGCTTGTGATAAAAAGAAGGAAGAGGAAATAGCTAGGACATGCAGTAATCACTATTTTATTCTAATTATTTTTATTCATTCTTTTAGATGTCTCTCTAAACAACAGGGAATTCTCTGTATTTTTCCAGGGACAGGATTATGGCAGAACAAATTACTCCTTTCCTAGTGGCAGAGGAAGGGTTTGGTACCATTTCTCACGGGAAGGCCGGAAAAAGGAAGAGATTAACACCCGGCAGAGAGGTCACAGATTCACTTGGCAGGGGAGGATGAACCACAGGGACCTTCTTGGGATGGTGCCAGCAGCTGTGAGAGTTACAGGTACGCACCTTCTCATGCAGCCCCAGTTGGTAACCTGGGGATTTGCACACCGTAACGAAGCCCCTGCTTTGCCCAGCACAGTGTGACACCTGCAGCAGTTCAGCTGCGTGTGCTGCAGAGGGATGGCTCCCGACAGCTCCGCTCCGCTGGCTCTGAAGAATGACTTCTCTGAAGGGTGTGAAAGCCGCGGCTCGCTGTGCTCGAGCAGATGGCAGTGTTTCTGAGCTGACCGGTTTCTGGAGGAGGTGGTGGTAGGAAACCAAACCATTAAACGCAGCCGCAGCAAACTGCTGAGTCAAGACTGGGGCAATCACGTGAAACGCCAAAACCAGCAGCGCTGGTGGGGCGGCGCAGGGGCGGTTGCTGTAGCCGCAGCGGGCTGCCTGCAGGAGCGCGCTGGAGCCCGGTGTTGCGACACCGCTGGAGCGGCGCAATCCCGGCCGAGCCGGAAGAAGCCCGGGCGCAGGCGGCGGTAGTTTGTCACAAGCCTGTTACACAAACGCCGCTCGCGTACGTGCCGTTTGGTTTGATCGCACGCTGGGTGCCTGGGGAGGTGGCAGCGAGGCAGGAGCTGGTACAGCCGGTGGTCCTTCGCTGACCCACACGGGGACAGCAGCCCGTGCTGCACGGTGCAGGGTTGAGGTAGGCTGTTGCGCTCAGCAGCGTTTCCAGCTGCTGCTGTGTGCGACGTGTACCGGAGCAGTCAGCAGCTGGGTTACCATGTGGCAGCTGATGTGATTTATGCATTTTGTGAGTCATGCCAAACTACTTCTGGATGTAGATCTGTTTAACGTGGGAAGAAAATCGTTTGACTGACAGCTCATGTTCTTCGGGCTTGTAACAGCAGAGTAGAAAAATGTCAGTTTTGTGTCTGTCAACATACATTGCTAACTTGCTGGAGATACATCTCTCAGCTTCAGAGCAGAAATCATGTGAGAATGGCTCTGCTCATGAGCCACCTCCCACTTCAACTCTTATCAAAGATGTGTTGGCTGTAACTGTTTTTGAGAAATCTCAGCGGCAGAGGAAGTTCTATCTGAAATACAGGGCTGGAAAGGGAGACTGTCATATTCAGTAATTTTAATACCTGGATATTTTAACTGCAGGACTGCAGTGCCATGACCTAGAATAACATTACATCTTTTTTACAGAGAGCACATCAGGGCAGATGATACATGAAATAACCACGTATGTAATTAACCATATATGTAATTAGTGGACAGTTTCCAGCTCTGACAGAGATAGAAAACCAGGTCTGGCAAACCCCAAGTTAATGCCTCTTCACTGCATTGTCCAGAGCAGCAAAACTCTTCCAGGGAATGATCTCACTTATTTGAGGCTGCCTGTCTGCTTTTGGAGCTTGGATTATGAAGCAGCAGTGGTGCTGCAGGAATAACAAGGAAGAAACTGAAGGGATGCTGTTGTAGATTAAGCCCAGCCTGCTAGTGTTCTCAGACTGAAGGCAAAATACAGCTCTGTACTAGTTACTAGGAAGAAAATTAACTCTATTCCAGCTGAAACTAGGACAGATATGCAGGATTGCAGCCCTTTGGTTGCAGAACCAGTTCTCCAGAGGATGGAGCCTGTCCTACCCCCTGCCTGCAGCCTACAAGCTTTACCTGCATGGTGACAAGGTTCTAGCTCACTCCTGCAGAGGCTGTATTTTGTAATCTGTACCCATCTCATGCCTGAAGGCTGTACCTCCTTCCCAGCACACACCTAGCAGAACTTAGTCTGCACTGCGTCTTGCCCAGCTTTTGGTCATAATTAGTAGAGCAGCCCTGCTTTGAGCCTTAAACTAGCACCAACGGAGGGATTTTCTTGATACAGGTAAGGGATTGCTTTTAAGAAAGGTGTCTGCTTTTGGCCATAGTAACAAACCGTTCTGAGATACATTTCAAGTTTCACAGGCTGCACAGTGGTAAAGCAGAACATGCATTGTGGTAATTCCATATGAGGTTTGGTCTGGGAGGGGAAAAGAGCTACATGTTAAGTGAACATTGTACTAATAATCCAGCACTGATATTTTATGCTGTAACTACTTGGTAGAAAGAAATCCATTTCATGTATGGATGCAATTTACTTGCATACTCATCCCGCTCAGTTTGCAACATGATAGTGAGTAAGCTTTGCAAAGAAGCATTACAACCTTTGAGCCCTGCAATGGACAGGGCATTATCAGAGAGTCTGATCCTGACCCTTTGCCTGCTCTAATTGCATAAAACATCTAACATTGGATCGGCTGGAAAAGCAGCTGCTGCAACTTCCTTATTACTGAAAATACCATTAGGTGGAGCAGAACCTCTAAACTTACCCTTTTTGAAAAGGCAAAATTTTGTAGCCTTTTACAACTACAAAGCATGTTACAATTACTTTGTCACTTTAACACATCCCTATTTTCCTCCAGCTCTAAAGTAGAGGTGCTGCAAGCTGACAAACAACTGATTATTTTAAGGAGTAAGTTAAAGAACTATCATCAGTGTTGCATACTGTATTCTCTCTGAATACAGTTTGGCATTAATAGCTTAGCATTAGCCACTGAGGCAGCTGAAGCCTTCAGCTACAAGAGCTGACCAAGCATAAACTTTTGGTAAAACTAACGCTGCTAACAAAGAACTCACTGTGTGCAGCAGATATAAGTGGAATGAAAAAGATAAGAACAATTCCAAAAGAGTGAAGTAACTTCAGGAGGCGGCCAGCCTAGCAACAGTGAAACCCACTGAGAAATCAAGAGAAATCACTGGCAAGAATTATGTGCCTGGACTTGGGGATGGGGTGATTTGTGGAATGGGTGTAATTGGAAAGCATGAGTTGGGGAAGGGACCCTTCTCTGGAGGTACCCAGCTCCAGCTGTAACTGAAGAACTATTAAAAGACTAATTGGAAACCTTCACTTGGACTTGGCATTCTGAGCAGGATCCTGCAGTCAGACCTTGTTATGGTACCAGCTGTGTGTAAATGCATAACAATAAAAAAATTAGTATTTACTGGATGTGAACTCCTTTTCCAAAGTTTAAGAAACAGGTATTCCCTATGGAACTGCAATGTCTTACTGATGTTAGAACATTAACTTTCAAAGTTACTTTTCTTCTTGAATTCTTATCTTAATGCTTATTTCCCATAGGCAGCAGCAAGACAAATTGTAAGAGTCATTTTAAGGATGACTCTTACAGGAAATGAGCTTGTATCAGGAAGCAGTTACCCAGAAGAAAATCTTGCTCCATTGTAGGCTGATCAATATCCACTGCTCCTCTTCCCAATTAACTCTGTATTTTACAGTATACCCTGCATAAAGTCTAGTGTCTCGAGTTTTCGGGTGCCTGTTTTCTAAATAGCGCAATATGCCCACAAACCCTTTCTTCTTAAAAGGAAAAAAACCCCACCAAAACCAAACCCTAAACAAGGCAAATCCAACACTGTTGCCTTAAATTTAATTTGGCAGAAGTTTCTCTCAAAATCAGGAGAAAGAACAGCAATGTATACTGCACTTCATACAGTAACAGAAAGTATTTTCTGCTCTCTGGGAATCTGCTTCTGTAGGATTAATTTCTAACAACAAAATTCTGCAGGATTGTGAAGAACACAAGAAATATTCTTAAGAAGAAATTGTTAGTGGAAAAACCATCCCATGCATTTAGATGCCTCCATGCTGTAACAGAACGCACACGTGGGCAGCATTACTGGAAGACATTCACGATTCCAATTTAAACCGACCACATGAGGGTTATGGCAGTGCTGTGCAAGGTCAGCCCCTCTGCAGCATACGTGCCTTCAGGAGAGATCAGTTTGGAGCATCAGTTCTTGCTTTGCTATAGCTCTCCCATTATCAAAACCACCCTTCCAGAGCTTGGAAAGCAAGATCAGAACACCCTGCCACTCCTCTCCACTAAGTCCTCAAAGCACCTGCACCAGGAAGGGCCAGTCTGAATATACCCCTGACAAATTCTGGTCAGATTTAGGCCAGTGGTTCCAAATGGCTGAAGAAAAATTAAGAATGGCCCAGTTGATCATCACCAGTAACAGAAACAAGTTCCTTGTCTGGGCCTGTCCTGTTCTTCAGTAATTGCACCACAGCCATTAAAAAAAAATTACTAACTTTATAGAGAAACAAGGAACAATTGTACAGCAGGAGAGAAGCCTCCTGTACTAGCAATGAGCCAGCAGCTTTAGTAGTGTTGCACCATTTCTGGCACTTCACACATTCTAATCCCAATTCAGTTTGTAGGATGTTTAATTCCTTCCTCCCCATTAACCTGGCAGAAGACTTGGTAAAAAAAATAAAATTCAGGAATGGAAGCCACTTAGAAAACTCAAGGGATTTTAATGACTGAATAAAGGAGGAACTACTGATTATCAGACTCAAGTAGCAAACAAATATTTTGCTATCAAAGCACAAGCTAAAGAATTTAAAGAAGCCACAAACATTAATAAGCCCAACATACAGAACTTTGAGTAAGAAGGCATTTTACACACAGGGGTTTATCAACACAAAACTGTTTTAATATTTATTAAATGACACAAAATACCTAGATAACAGACTCACTCTCTGAAAGGACATGTATTTACATTATTTACCAACTTAGGAAAGACTCTCTGTACCCATATCAGACTTATGAAACATAAAAAAGGTTTTGCTGCTCTTTGCATCGAAGGATGCAATGGTGATACATGCCCCGTTTGCAAGTCTGCATAAACTGTAACTTTTTGATGCAGTGAAAAAGCACAATTTCATATCCTGGTAGCTGAGGGAAGAGGCTTCTGAAAAGTAACAGGGTTAGTTTCCTCCCCCACTCCAGACACACTCTGAAGAACTGTTATACAAAAAGTATATTACATTTTTGAATGCTGCTGTACTCTTACGATTTTAGTGTAACATTTCAAAGAAAATATTCTTCCTACTATATGAAATCACTAAAAAAGTGGTATTTGAACATTTCTTTAGATGCATTTTTTTTTTTTTTTTTTTTTTTTAAAGAAAGCACTGGGCAAATGATATGTCTGGGAAAAAACTGAAAGGCTGAAAAAAAACCCAAACCAACCCCAAAAAAGAGCAGAGACCAAAATTCGAAGAACAGCTAAAGCAACGCAACAGTCTGCTTGGGTTTGGGGGATTTTTATTAACTATTTACTTTGGCACCTTTGTGTAAACTATAGAACAAAACAACACTTACAACACATTTGCAATTACAGCATTTAAACAAAATGGTCACTTTTTAAACCAGCCAAGACAAAAAAATAGTCCATTTATGGGTATAAAGATTAAAAAACCTAAAATATATATTTCTAAGAATAAACTGCAATTTCTTATGAACAAGGTGCTATAAACTGCATGCAAGAGTCAAGATTAAAAATGTGTGGCCAAACAGACAAGCTGTGTTCTAGCCAGATGAGCTGTGGTCCAAGCCCACTTTCATTTTTCTTACAGAGATATATATGGCTCAATAGGCAGGCACATGATCCCAGCAAGAAGTTGCAGAGTTGTACGGCTGGACAGTAAATCTTGGCTGCAGCTTTGTCATTAACCAGGAATGAGCAATTCCTTAGCAGAGAAGATGAACAAGTTCTTGGGGAAACCCCATGCAGATACAAGGAGAAGACTTCTCCCCTCCCCTCGCCCACCTCTTCTCTTGGCCTAGCCAGGGCTCTCAAAGTCCATTCTTTGGGTTGCTTTAACTAGATTGCCGCTTAGGGTCTGCCTCAGATCGTGGAACTCTGATGAGATTTGAGGACACTCTCTGTGTAGTATTTTCTGCATTTAACTTACTGAAATGGATGGGATAAAAAAATAAATAAACCTTCAGACCTTTCTAATTAGGCTGACTGATTGCAACACACTTGTCTAATGAGGGAGAAGTTTACCAAACTAGGTATTTTAAACATGTAGTGGTAGTTAGATTTATATGCTACAACAGACTGAATGGAACCACTTCAATACTGATACTTATCATCTCCTGTCTCCCAAGGAGTTAAGTTTTATGCTCCTTCTCAAAACCACCTTTTTAAAAGGAATCTTTTTATTGGCTGAAGATACAAAACACATACAACAAAAAGGAACACTGAATGCAAAATACAGAATGTTTTGGGGAGCTGTTCTTTCCTCCCCAGTGGATCTCTATTTGAACTAACACTTAAAGATTTGCAAGAGCAGTCTTCAAGTTTCTTACCAGATAACTCTACTGTTAGTATTTTTCTTGCAGAGGCAAGGGTGGTCCTGGATGTTTACCAGTGGTTATGCTGCAATAGTGTCAAAGGATAAGGCAGATTTTCTGCAGATCACAAAGAGCTGTATGACAGTTAGTAGAAGGTGACAGCAAATAATTTAGTAGGAGAAAATAGAACCATCTGCATCATCTGTCAGCTGAGGGCTGCATATAAAAGAGCTTGAGAGAAAATACAGCTGGGGGAAATATGGAATTAAACAGTAAATAAAAAAGCAGTAAAGATGGGATGTGTCAGATACAAAATACACACACACACACACTCGCCCTCTCTCGCACATGCACACCCCTGAATGTGGAATCACAGTGATAGAAGTTATAGATCATAGAGAGCTAAGTTACACTGCCACTAAACAAAAGTAACATCTTGCTTCCAAGAAATATCTGGTATTCCCCAGGACTATCAGTGCCTGAAAGAGGATGAGGTTTTTCATTGTGCTCTGCAACACAGCTGATGGTAGGTCTAAAGCCTGCTGGGTAAGGAAGAACTGTTACATGGAGGAGTTACCTTTTCTGCTGACACTCCCTCCCCCCATATATTCCTGGCACATGCTGCTATAGCAATAAAAATAACGCATCTTGTTGAAACAAAGCTCTACATTCAAGTGACTTAATCTCCCATGTCTTATAAAGATGCAAAGAATGCTCTCTGGTCATCTAAGAAAATATATTTTAGATGCCTTATAGCAATACTTAACTTTATATATGAGAGGTAGGCTTCTGGGTTCTAGGAGGCCTGCCACATCTAGGGCTGAGTTCTTAAAGCTTTAAGTTAAAGCAATCCAAAGCAGGGCAGACTTTAGAAGAGCTGCCCTGTCTAAACCTTGAGGTTAGTTCAAGTTTAGAATGTTGCAAAGCAAAACAAGTATTAAAATCCATTTGCAATTTTTGTTCTTACAGCTTTACCACAAGAACAGCGTGGCTTTTCATAGATACCTGTAAATAGATCTGCTTTTCTAGAGTATTGCTGCCAAGAGGTGAAGGCCTCCTACCCATGACTAGTAAAAACTGTCACTTTTTCCATTATGGCTGTTTTACGCTTAAAATTCCCAAAGGTGAACGCTAAGTCTTATAGGCAAGCCATATAAATCTAATCTGAACTTGTTTTGTTGTAGCAGTTCTTCAAGAATGGTGTTTGTTTATATACAGTATACACGCCCACACTGCAAACTTTATACATTGTTTTATATTGGTACCATTTTGTCCTAATTACGACCAAGAATCTTTTCCATTAGATCAGCAATAAGCATAGCTTGGCTTATTCCCCGTTTTCCCTCCCTCAAGGGAAAAACCCAAGTGTGGGCATCAACCAAACCAATGGTATGTTACTAACTGAAATGCATTCTGTACAGTAAATTAAAAGTTTGCATGCAGTTTAAGCATTTTAAAGGCTATTTTCTTATATTAACCTCCTGTTTCCTTTTAAAGGTGTGAAAGACATCTGTCATATATCAAGGGACTCCTCTTCAGACCCAGAGACAAATGGAATCACAAAGACCAGGTACTTTCTTCCAGCTTTCTGCACATCTTACTAAATAACATGCAAAGAGTTCAACAGCATTCTTCTTAAAATGTAAATAGTACTCTTTAAATGGGCATGTTAACCACTGAAAGAAGTCCACTCTACTATACTTCTCCATTACACTGCTTTCATTCAATCATCGGTAGTATAAAAAGTCAATTAACGGGATCAACAGGCTAGTTTATCCACTGGCAACTGTGTATGACACCAAGTGTGCAGTAAAACAAAGGCCAACATATGTTTATGCAATATAGTTGTACTGGTTGGGGTTTTCTTTATCTCTTTCCATGTAGTCCCTGTCAATTAAGGATTCTATTCTCTTCTTAAGGTCAGCAGGCTGTAAAATAAAGCAGATGTCAGCATTATTACTTTGCAGTCAATGTTTCTCCTTTCTTTCTACTTGAGCCCAATATCCTTTCTGTTTAAGATAGCTGAGGGAACAGAAATTACAGTTGGGAAAAAAAAAAACCTTAAAACATCAAAGCTTCTAAAGTCTGCAATGTATAATTAAGAAGAAAGTAACCAAATTAGCTTGTCACTTGCAGCTACACATAAACCTTTTACAGCAGGGAAAGATATTTATTGCTGTTTAAACTGAACTCTAAAGAGCTGCAATTCATGCACTATGTACCAAAATGTTTCTATTTCTGACTTTTACCTGGTAAAAATGGTATCGGTTTCATTTTATCTTGATGTGAGTGAGTTTTACAACGGCTTTGGTGCCCTATGAATTTGATGGGTGAAGGACTTCATAACAATGCCTCATGATAGAATCGAGAGAGTGCATTTAAATCTGTTATAACCCTGGAAAGCCCGACTGCAGTTTATGCAATACTTACAGGACTGCAGGAACAAACCTGCAGAATGAGATAGCAGTACTTTTTATCTTGCATTCCCATTGATAGGAAGCACTGTATATTTGAACTCAAAAGAGATGCATCACTGTATCTGAAAAACCATTTCTATTTGTACACAATAGGCTACTCATTTCATCTTGCAACTGTGGGCTTCTTTAGCTTTGAGACATTTACCAGTATCTAATTTTCATTCTATCTATATGTGTGTGTATATATATTAACCAATGTCTGGAAAATGCACTGAACATTTACTGGTTCCTAATTTATTAACAAATGTCAACCAAATTAAGAATCAAAACCAAGTGTTCAAGGCCAGGTTGGACAGGGCTTTGAGCATCCTGGTCTAGTGGAAGGGGTGTTGGACCTAGATGAGCTTTAAGGTCCCTTCCAACAAAAACATTCTATGATGCTATGAATTCTGCATTACATACCTGAATAATTTTCTCCTTGTCCCCAAGAATGCACTGCCAGAACAGTTCAATACAAGAACAAGGACAGCTAGCTTCACAGTTATTGCTGACACACTCTGGTTCTAAAAGCCTTTGGAAATAGGTTTTATTAACTTACTAAAAGCCTGAGGTAATTTTCAGATAAGTGAATGCAGCTGGTACTTTAGGAAGTCTGAAAGCAAGTATTTGTCCTTCCCAATAGTACAAAGATGCATGTTTTGGACAGGAGCGCTGTTCAACTAAAGACAGCCAAGGAATACAAAAAGTAATAAAAGGTTTTAGAAGAATAAAAATCAGTACTACACCTTTACTGGGAATTTAAGCTGGTTGTAGACCTCTGACACAAGCAGGTTATGACTCAGCGTCTTGCGCATCTTCATGATTCGTACGATTGCAGCATCAATCTGGTATTGCCTGTCCTGGAAAACTCTCTCTGTAGTGCTTGCCTGTTCCTCCACCTGAAGGATCCATTTAGAAAAGTTTTAAAGGGAGCACTAGAACTGTCGAAACTATTGTTCATAGATCTAAGACTGTAAAATGTCTGTGGTCAAATATCCAACAGAAATTCTTTAAAAATATGAAGGCTATCTGTTAAAAAAAGCACTTTCACAAGGAATTAAAATCTTTGCACAGATTTTACACTGGAAGGCTGACAGGGAAAATTCACTGTGAACTTGTTTCTATGTTCACAAATCATTCAGTAGAGCTCCAGGGACTGATCAGAAGTGAAAAGAACATCCACTAATTTGAATTTCCCTTTAACAACCTTATTAGAGACATCTAGCATCACTGGTGTCTACATTAGTATGGAAGTACACATTTAAATCAGCAATGGTAGACATGTGCTATCATCCAAATGATGTGTAATTTACAAAGATATCAGCATGTACATTACAACCAAGAGGAAAAAGCAGCTTGTAAATGGGCAGGCAATAAGATCCTTAACCCAAGAATCTAAACCCCAGAGGATTAAAATGAATATACCGTTTCTTTCATCTGAATTTGGTTGATCTTTATCCTGAAGAGCTTATGTCTGAAATCATCATTACATGTGAATTTATCACCATCTTCTACATCTTTGCCTTTGGGGCTTTTAGTCAGTACTCTGGCTTTGCCGCAAGCCAGAGATTGAAGTGTCCTTCTCAGCTCTCCATCCTCTAAAGCAGAAACAAGTTGTTTAGGTTTTTTTTAGAAAGAATGCTTGGAAGTAGTCAGCTGTTTTCAATACTAACCTATCCCAGTGGCTTGTTTTATCTCCTCTAAACTGAACTCCTCTCCTTCATTAAACATGAGCAGCACCAGTGTCTGGAACAAGGAGACCTGAAGTTCTTTTTTTCCCTGTCACAAGGGAAATTAACAGGCATCACTAGGCTGGTTTTAATTTTTATTTCTTTGGGGGGGAAGGGGAAGGCAACACAGTGATAACAATGACACAGACACTCTTGCATGTCAATTATTTCACTTAAAGGATGTGGTTTAGTTTTTCATATGCTCAAATGGATAAAGAGCTACTGGTCACCTTGTATTACTATGAAATATAGAATAAACTAGAGGTCAGAAAGTTAGACTATCCAGTGACAACACTCACCCAACACAGGCACCAACTTACTCAAGACAAATCACAAAGCAGTGAGTGCTTAAAATTACAGTTTGAAAGACCTTTAAATCAATGTGCAACACAAACATTAGTTTAAGAAATAAGACTATAGGATCTTTGAAATAACTAAGTTTGATCATATTTGTTTTACCATTAACATTATAATGGCATGGTAAGCATTCCTACTCCAAGACTGATTTTCTTGAACTATATTTGTGCCCATAAAGAAATGCTGAAGGAGAATAACTGGCAGCCCTTTGCAAACAGCTGTGTTCTGGTACAATCCAAAACTTTTCTCTATTTCAGTAGTGAAAAGCTTACTGTAAAGATACTTAATGCTGTCAGTTGAATTAAAGTCATCTGTGGAACACAGCCTCCTCTTCTTTCTTCTCCCCAGTACAAAAATTAGTGCAATTTTTAATATGCAAATACACCCACCGGCTATTTTCCCCAAGCAGTAACCAACAGCCTTCCCCTCATTGGTAAGAAATCAGATCAGTCTTCTTAGACCTTAATACATCCATTTCAGAAACTACCAACTCCAGAAATGATAGCAAGAGGTCAAAAGTTAAAAGTAATTGCAAAAACAGTACTAAGTTTTCCATCATGGCACAAAAAAGCTTCCCAATATATCCATAAGTTACAATCCATACTCTGAATCAGCAAAGCAGCAGGAATAAGAGAAAGAAAATACACTCACCTCTTTAAATTCTGCTTTTAGTACACAGTGTCCTAATGTTGACTGCCACTGAAGTTTCCTACCACTGTGTTTTCCTAAATAAAAGGTCTTGAAAATCTCCTGAAGTTTTACCATCTAAAGAAAGAAAAAACCCAAAACACTAAAACACAATTTCCACTTTAAAATAATCCTTCCCTCTGCAATCAAATGAGCCATAAGTGAAGGCTCAGAAGGATACAGGGAATTGCAAAAAAAAGAAAAACTATTTAAAGAAGACACTTCTGCACTTCTTTCTAGAGAACACATGCATATTTCAAACCCAGCTGCAGCTGACATCAAGATGCATCACTGATAGTCTGATAGATGGTATAATACATCTGTATTCATTACCTCAGGGGGCAAATGGACCTCCATAGGCACGTAGGTTGGCCAGTAACCCATAGTCAGAATATTCACTGTCAGTTCAATGTTGCCAGGGACATTCTGATTTTGCATATACTGCAGAGAGAAAGAAAGTAAACTGAAATAATTCAATGCTTATTAAACATATTTCAGGTAGAACTGAGGAGTTTGAGCACAGAAGAGAAGTAACCTTATGATGTCTTTGCTGTACAAACTGCAAGTTACATACATGAAAAGTAAGATTAAGAAAAAGCGCTTTTTTGAAGTTCTAAAGGCACTTCCATACAGAAAGAAAACAACAAAACAAGTGTTTTAGTAGGCTGATGTGAAGATGAACCTAGATATGTGTGAATGGATGAAAGAATGTTAAAATTTGCTTGTAATCAGAACATTACAGAACCAGACTTACTAGGCAGTTCATCAGATACAGTGGTGTATAAAATGTTTTGTAAATTTACAGTTCTTTTATTACTGCTGGTGATTTGGAGGTGTGTGTGGGTATTTATTTATTTATCTTTTATAAGAAACTTCTGGTGTCAGGTTTTTTTGCTTCATTGTTCAGGAAAACCATTAATAAATGCAGTAAAACATTAAAAAGCACAGGCAGCACAGAATTAAGAAATAAATTCTGGCTCATTTTCAGTAGAGACTGTTTTCCCAGTTGGGCTTTTGTCCACTGCTTTCAAAAGCTATCACCTACAAAGTCTTTTTCTCTTTAGTGTAAGAACATTACAGGCAATAGGAATAATTCAAAAGAAGTTTAACTTAATTGCAATAGAAATATACACAATTGAAGACACCCTGTAAGCTCTCATTAGGCTTTCTGAGATTAACTAATTCAAAAAGCAAGTAAATGAAGGCGCCATGGCAGGCTTTCCCACAGTACCTGTTTAAACTGAATCATTATGTCTTTTGAAAGCTCCATATCTTTAAACATTCCTTCAAGTTTGCTGGTGAAAGCAGCTCCACATTCTATAAAAAAGAAAATTTAAATCTTAAAAATTAGTCTTTATTTTCAACACCACAGAGTAGCTACTGTAAGTATGAGAATGTACTTTGAAGCAAGACTGCCTATTTCAGCATATGTTCTTACCTGAAGTCTTGGATTCTAATTAAGATACAGAACAAGGTTATAAACAAGGGGGGAAATGTTTTAATGTGGCAGCTATTTTGCAACCCAATTTTTTTCCACATGGACATGATGGGTCATCCTAGGACTCCACCTGCAACCTGTCACTTAGACGACAGTTCTGATCCTTACTAGCTGCCTGCCAAACTGTCTCTTAGAGTAAGATCAAATTCTAAAAATCTTACTCTTACCACCCAGAGACTCCATCCTACCAAATAATGGAGACCAGGCTAGAAGAATGGTAGCTGACAGCTTGATGTTTCAAGTCCTTACACAGAATGAGTAACAAGCACAAGTCATCAAGTTCTCTGAGCACATCACTGACTTACTCAGCAGGGAACTTCAGCTCTATCCCACAGGCCAAGATACACCATGCACTTTAAGCTCCTGACTTTGACTATTGCTGCTATAATTACAAAACTACAAGCAAAAACTAAAAGCAAAACTAAAAGCAAAGCAGTCATTCAAGATTTGCACACCAGCTTTTTGCC
Source organism: Psittacus erithacus (assembly GCA_009867235.2). Taxonomy (NCBI): domain Eukaryota; kingdom Metazoa; phylum Chordata; class Aves; order Psittaciformes; family Psittacidae; genus Psittacus; species Psittacus erithacus. Next base: position 16,947 of record WYDI02011067.1, read on the forward strand.
CTCATGTAAAAGAGAACTACCAACAGCATTTCTAGGAAAGCCTGTTTTTAAAAGGCAACTATTTTAAAAAGAAAGCAAGCTGACAGACACTTACCATGTTTGAGTTTGGAAAGCATGGATTTTTCAGCATCTACTGATGCACTCTTCCCAACTAATAGTCTCTTTGCTAGATCTTTTTTATAAAAGGCCTCAAAGACATCTTTTCCTATAAAAGATGAGATTTGACAGTGACCACAAATCATTGTTTGTTTTATATAAACCTTAGCCCCAGTTCAAAGCTCAGTAAAGCTAACAGGAGCCTTAAACAGCGCTATACCAGCAAACTGCATGTATAGAGACTGACCACTTGAAAATGCAGACAGACTGCAAAAAATATTTCGAAAATACCTTTATGTTACTGGTTAAACAACTATACTGCCACAAAACCCCCCACAACTTACCATATATGAATCTAAATATGATCATAATTTTATCCAGCATTTTTTCAAGTTCTTCATCAGTAGCTTCTTTGTTGCCTGCACGAAGCTTTGAATCTACATATTTAGCTAAAAGTATTGAGGAATAGAAAGTTTAATAAATGCTGATCACAATGGAACAATAATTTTTTTTCTATATCTAATATTGTAATATCTTTTGGAAATGTAAATGATCCTAAAATCACCTTCAAATCAGTTTCATCGCAGCTAGCTTGATATATTTTAGTAGAGGCTATAAAGTTCTAAAAACATTACAGCCTAATCTCTTTTTTCAGATAAGCAAGTACTCTATCATAACTTTATCAGCATACATAATGTTAAAAAAAAAGATTTCTTCTGTGCATATAAAGTAATGTCCTGGTCCATATTATGATCTCAAAGCAAAAAGTCACCACTAGTATAGATTGACATAGCTATAACAGAAGCAAAAAGATCAGAAATATGTAAACCAGTTACTTAAACGTGGAATTCCTCTAGCAGATTACTGTTTGGTTTAATTTCAGATGGTCTGGTAAGCATGTTATAGTTAGTGAATTAATTTTAAAAAGGAGGGCAGAAAGCATTACTCCATAAGCCTAACAGCACAACAGACTGCAAGGCAGTTATTATTCACTGTGTGGGGAAACCATTAAGGTATTTAAAGTGCAGACAGCCAGGCCTGTAATGCACACGTCTGTAAACACTGTTCTCTGCAAACAGGGGCTCTGTCCCTGTAACATGAGGTAAAGGGCATCCTCATCCCTCTTCACTTTTATATATTAAAACATAGCTATGTGGAGTCCCTCACAGCTCTGTGCACATGTGCTGGTAGCACAGTTAGGTAAGCTTCTGAAAAAGTCAAATCACTGGCAGTATGCTTACATCTGGACACCAGTCAATTGCTGGAATGCCCAAGTTCTAATGTTCTTCACTTTTCTATAGCCTAGCCAGTGAACTGCTGAACAGAGCTTGTTCTTAATGTTTAATGCTATTCTATCAAATGGTTCACTTGCATAACAAGGCACAGTAGTTCCCCAGTTTGACAATGCACTGTGCATCATGTTTTTAACACACAACTCCATCATATCC
>WYDI02011067.1:27417-96488 GCA_009867235.2 Psittacus erithacus
TGCTTTGTAGAAGCCAACTGAGAGCTGGGGAAATGAATATTTTAGATAGAACTTGCTGGTTGCCTGCACAACCACAGCTCTCTCGCTTCTACCTACCAGCCTTGGACACCAATGGCCACTTTGCTCTACTTCATCAGTCTCAACTACCAAAGTTTTTGTAACTGCTGTCTATCAAAGCAAGTACTATTGACACATACTGCTCCAAATCTTTAAAAGGATTAGCCTCTGCACTGCAGATGGACAAATGCATTCCACTAACTCTTAGTGAAGTTAACATCTATTAATATACCCTTACATTTATGTAGTGATTATATAAAGCTGCGCTTTTGCGTTTGTGTATCAGAAACTCCCTAGTGTTAAACACACATCTGCTAGTACTGAGTGTTTGAACATCAAATGCAAAACTTCTGCATCTTCACTGGTAACGTCCATAGAAATATTTTGTGAATTCTGCTTAATTGGCACTTCTCTCTCTCTTATTTTTATTTTTTTTTTTAAGAGATTAAACTTTCTAAGGACACTGATACAAAACCTTTTACTAACATTTGCTCTGTGGCGCATAACACCACTACTGCAATATTATGCCTTTCAAATTTACTTACTGGTGTTACATAATAGCAATACATCAAAAATTCCCAAGAACTTTAGGGGCTCTAGTTCATAAAGTTATCTTGTTCTGAATTAGTGGAACAAAGCCTTCTGATCAGGGAATCTGTGCCCTAAAGATGGTCACAGCATCTGATGGCAAAGAATCATATTGCCTTTGGGTAACATGTATTCTGTTGTTGGGCTTTTTTTGGTTGGCTCTCCATCCCCACCAAACAGCAGCATCCGCACTTGCGTTTGTGTGCTGGGGAAAAGAACTGAACACAGCTTTGGTAAGAGCAAAAGGAAACTCCAGAAGTATTTAACTCTGTGATAACAAAAAAACCCCAAAAACTCCAACCCAAAAAGAAAAAAACCAAACAAAAACTAGGGAGCTGGTACCAAAGATCTAGATCTCTATTTTCTGGTACTGATTTAGGGAAAATTATTTTAATAAAGAAGCTTTCAATTCTGTAGCACTTCAACCACTTGACAATGCGTATCACTTCTCTGGCTGAGGAACAAAACAAGCATGAATCTAGTGTCCCACAAAGAAATAAAGCTTTAAAATGTTTGCCCAGTGCGATTTTCCGGCACAGAGCAGAGTTAAACCAAACTCAAAAAGTTTAATTCCATCAAAAAAACCCCTAATATCTTATTTTAAGGAGTGCAGCACAACTTCTGCAATTTCCCTCTATGCCTGGATAATGGTGTCTGCCAAGGCACATTTGGCATCAGATCCATTTACCAAGCAGCTGTTCAGAAATGACATTAGTTTAAATAGCATTTAAAAACACTACCGATTCCTATTACTATTTTTAATCAAGGCATTTATTTTTAGATTTATTGAAAAAATCTAACTTGTTTGCACCCTATTTCATTGAAAAGGAAGTTACTGCAGTGTTAAAATTAAGGCTGAAAAGAAAAAAGTGCATTTGTTTTTTGAGCACAAGCAACATAAAATTAGGCGTGTGGTAAAAGTAAGTAGCAATGTAAGAGATAATTGTGAAGCAGAAGCAAGGCTTTCAGTAGGACTTTGTATTTTTAAACAGTTTTGGATATCCTTCAAGTATTTTATTATCAGTTATTTGCTCTGTTGTTCAATCTAAAGTAATTTACAATACCAGCCAATACAGTGGGTTGCAATTTGTTACCAGTTTCACAAGTTTTGCAGAACTAACAATTCTGTGCATCATCCTGACAAACTGTTAAAAGTTAACTGAACATTATAAAGATTATGAGCTTAGAAACATACTGGACTGAGGAACTTGGTTCCTTGAGAAATGGCAATTTATCCTCCCCTAAGTCTGTCCCCAAACCTTGGCAAACACAATTTTTCTTCCCAGCTTTTCTGAGAAATCTGTCATATCCAAATGCAACTTTGAGGACAAGGGAAGAAGAGACACTAAAAACAGATGGAGAGAAAGCTATATAGACACAAAGGAACAAATCAAACAGCCAAACAGACTTTAAAAGTAGAGTAAAAAGTGTAAGTGCTTCTTAATACCTAACTAAAGCAGTACTGTTGGTAGGCCACTAAAACCACAAGTACCGTGATGTTAGTAGGGAAAAGGTGAGGAGGGGGAGAGTCTCCCTAACACATGCACCTGAAAAAGCAAAAGTGGAGCTTGTAAAAAAAAGTTAGATGTGGTTCAAATCTGATGACTTCCTGAAACATTTAGGGCAAAGCAATCAGAGCTGTTTCTGGGAATCAAATTTGATTCTCAGTTGTTAGAATAGACAGAATACTGATTGATACAAAAATTACAACCAAATCAAAACAACACAATTCATAGAGAAAAATGGTCTTCTATTTACTTTTAGGCAGTAAAATAAAATGTTTCAGTTTCTAAATAATTTATGATCTTCAATCAAGAATAGACGTTGCCTTCAGAAAAAAGATTATATTTCAGTATAAAATCTTTTTCTTACCTAAACACCAATGTTTTAGGATTTCATATTTCTCCTTTAGCAGCTACACACCATAACCCCTGAAACAGTAAAGGGAATACAGCTCCTTGCCTTATTTAATTCTTGTCAACTGTTGCAAGTGAAATCATCCCTTGGACTGTGTTTGACAAAAGCAGCTACCAAGCAAAACCTCATATTCTTGCCACTGTATCAAGCCAAGAAAAAAACCCAACAACAAAGCAAAAAGCTCTACCCCATTGCTCTCACTTAAAGCACTTACCTGATAGAGCTCCTCTAAATTGTATTTAATTGAAGTACTGTTCTGGATGGCTTCTACAGCTTCTTTCAGTTTTTGCCAGGTTTCATCTGTGTAGTTTTCAGGCAATTTGGGTTTATCTTTAAAATAAATGATAGAGAGTTTGAAAAATCTTTAGAAAAAGCAGATGAATTGTAAAAATTCAGCACTGCTCTTCACATACACATCACAGCATCTGTAGCCCAAACAGGACGTGTGCTTTATAAAAATCACTATACAGTATCTGAGCAACTCAAGAAGGGATAAAGGCTAAAAACCAGTGAGAATAATCTACACCTTCATTATGCTTTTTCTCTATGAAGACAACACAACTAAAAAAAGCCTAAAATGATGTGGGTTAATACAGTTGTGTATAGCTGCTTTTTTTTTTTTTTAATGTACTGCTCATTAGCTCTACTCTGTACTAACAGCTGGAAAGAAACCCTTGAGAAACACACATGGAAATATTGTAATTATAATACAGGCTTTATGGTGGCAAGAAAAATCTTCCTACTTACAAGTAATCCAGTTATGTCTCTCTTGGCTTTGGTCAGTGGATTTCTCTCAAGAGTTAAGCCCTCTTTTAATGTTCAAATAGCTCAAGCTTCACAGATTTGAATCTATTATTTTTCTCAGCCTCTCAGGGCCCCTGCTGTACAGCAGCTTCAACAGGACTAAAACACAAGCTAAGAAAGATTCTCCAAGTCACAGCCAGACAATACAAGGACTATTTTAAAATTCTATTTGTTCTCATAACTAGCTAAAATGACTATTTTTAGTTCTAATAAGCATGTTCCCAAACAGAGAAGGAGAAAATTTAGGGAGGAAGGCACATTCATATCCATGCCACCAACACGTGAAAGTGGCCCAGAGTTTATACTCTATTGAAATTGATTTTTACACACCTGAAGGTAAAAAACAAATTGTAAAGCTTTATGATTTCTCTAGAAGTAACAGAGAGAGAAGTTTGTTGGGTTTATTTTTATCCTCCCAAGCATTTCCCTACAGTACTGGCAACATCCCAGCATTAACTGTATTATAAGAATCTGGAGAAACTAACTACAAGTAAGACTTGCCTGTTTTTGTCAGCAGCTAATGAGTATGCTACTCAGCAGTAAATACCATGATTCTGCATTTTAGGAAGTTATTTAAGTTGTGAAGGATGTTACTGCTATCACACTAAGATAAAGACAACAACCTTAAAATGAGTATTTAGTTTAGCATTTGAGAGTAAATAAAAAGCAAAGCTGGTAAATTCCTGACACAACCTTTTTAAGCAAGTGATTCAAATACCAATTCATAAGGGATGATGATCACAGCACCATGCAATCCATAACATTTAACAAATATTTTAAACACGAAAAGTTGACTTCCCTTATAGATAACAGTGGACAAGCAACAGAAGAATGGCCTCTATTTCTCACTATCATACATCATAACTATAAAATTTAAAAAATAAAATTAAATTATAATGACATAATGGGCGGACAAGTTTCTGAGGATTACGAGGACCTTAGAGCAAAAAGTTACGCTGTGATCATGAATTGCTGTAAAACATCACCGCGGCTAAAAGAATCCTAATCCTTAACTTGTATGATGTCTCTACTGAACGTTTCTATCAGATGTATATTTAGAAATCATTTTTAATGCCAGTAACATCTTTCACCCTCCGCCAACCTGAACACATGGGGAAAAAAAAAACCTCAACCCAAGAAAGCAAACTACCAGACTATTTTAGAAGATAACAAGAGGCAGGAAGTAAGAAAGCCTATGATTTCCTCATCTTTATGGGCAAAAAACCGGCAGAAGTTTAGCCAAGCTTTCTGCCTATTTGTGGTTTTGTTTGCTAGAAAATGAAGCAGCATCACCACAGAAAAGTTTAAGTTCTCTGCTTCAGCTGGTCTCTAGTAACAATATTTGAAAGTCTCAAACATCTTTTGAGAGAATTTATAAGATAATCTAAGCTTGTAAAGTGAGAGTATGTTAAGACAGAAAAGACAGGAAAGAGTTAAATAATAAAAATCACAGAGAGGATACTGCAAGGAAAACACTCAGCAAAAAATCTGAACTACTACTTTAATGGCAAGTGGGGAAACCAGAAAGGAAATCCGCCATAATAGCCCGATAATCACCTTAGTTTCACCATTTAAAACTAAGCACAGGCAGATTAACCTATAAACAGACAACACCGATAGATACAAGGCATACAGATTCAGGCCCAATTTTAAAACAAAACCCCCACAGTCTGTGCAAAGATTTATCATACACTGGGCTAAAATATATACATACATACTAAACCCTGAATTAGGATTACTAGAAAAGAGGAATCAAACGTCAGAAGTTTGAACAGAAGTAATTTACACACTTAATGTAGTAAAAAGCTTTCGTCTAACATACAAGTTAAGGCCTCCTCAAGAGACAGTGAAAGGAGTCTGAAAAATAATCCCAAGCAGCAAAGTGCAGCTCAGGATGTGTACATGACTGGGCAAGTATGCATCATAAGACATTATTCCCCCTTTACATAAGCATAGAAACATTCACCACAGAAAAGCATTTCCTGTAAAACTTGGAGCTAATTGAAAGCCAACCAGTTTTCATGTCGAAAACAAAACACAAAGGTGAGCATCAGCTCCCCATATAGGTTGTGACAAATTATGGCCTGTTACCTTTAAAGTTCTTGATCACTAATTTCTTAGCAGAGCCAGGTTTACTGTTGGCGAAACTGGAAACAGTAGATGAGGCAGCTTTGGTCAGGCCATTTGCATGGTGCCCCACAGCCACTGACGAAATTAAAAGGCTTTTATTTTTGAGCTGTTGTTGGTGCTGCTGTTGAGAAGAGGCAGCAGGAGAGGAGGAGGAAGAGGACTCTTCAGCCATCTTCACATCGAGTCCAACAAAATCCACGGAGTCCTCAAAGCGCAGCTTCTTCTGGAGGTGATGGTTAGAGGAGGCAACCCCTGAGGAGGAGCACGAGGAGGTGGAGATGATGGAAGAAGATGATGAGGAGGTGTTCTTGGAAGGAGAAGAGGCGCAGGAAGAAATGGAATCAAATTCTTCTCTTTCAGAATTGCTGTTGCTGCTGTTATTTAACTTTCTCTTCTTGCAGGAGGAGCTGCTGCTGGTATTACCATCAGTGGCAGGTCTGACCTCCTGGGCTGCAGCTGGGGGGTTGGGGGAAGAGAAACCTGTGGGAAACATGAACACACAGAAGTGAACAGGCTGAGGGGCATCAAATCCTTGTGATGTGACAAAGAGAGAGAGAGAGTTTGAGTCAGTCTCTGCCCGGTGTCTCTCGAGGGGATCTTTCAACTCCTCTCTCTCATCAGTACAGTCCTTCCGTCTTCCCTCTCCGTCGCTTTCTTTCTCGAAGGAATCACTTTATCTTCTCTCTTCCCCTTTTATTACTTTGTTTCTTCACGTAGTTGGTCTCTGCTTTCCTGCTTTTACTCCCTTCTCAGCGGACCGTCTCCTGTTTCTGCCTCTCGCCACCCACCAGTTCAATTCTTCTGTCCAATACCAGTATCTCCCCGCGGCTGCCCGCTCCCCTCCTGCTCCGGCCGCCTCGTCTCCGCCGAACAGCAGCAGCGGGGAAGGCTGAGCGCGGCTCCCTCACGCCTCGGCTCCAGCCCCTCGCCCCACACGCCTCCCACTGCCGCCTGGCCCGCTCTCCCCCCGCGGCCCCCTCTCCTGGGACTCCCGCCTTCCCCCCTCGCTGCCGCCTGCTCGCGCTGCCTGAGGGGGGACGGCCCGGCCCGGGGCTTGTTATTGTCAATACACGGCAGAGAGGGAGCCTAAAGATGGCGGCATATCCGGTCGCCGTGCATGCCGGGGCGCGGCCGCCCGGAAGCGCGGCCGGGCAGCCCGGGTAAGGCGGCGGGCCCCACCTCCGCCGTACGGCTCTGCTGCCGCCGTTGCCCCCCGCTGCTTCCCGCTGCCCTCTGACCTACCGGAAGTGATCATAGTTGCCGCCCGCTCGTAACGGCCGCGCTCGTTACCGCGTCCCGCAGGAAGGGGACGTGGCTGCCGCGCTCCGGGCGGCGTGAGCGTGCAGGGGGCGGGGCCCAGCCCTCGTCGCGGTCCGTACCGGGGGGTTGGGGTCCGGTCCCTTCACTTCCCGTCCGTAAGCGCGGCGGGTCCCGGCTGTCTCTCTCCTGCCGGTGACCGCTGCTGCGTGCTACGGCTGAGGTAAACGTGGGGCCCAACCAGGTCTGTCAGAGCTGGGGCTCGGATGGCGGCGGCGGCCTGCGAGCTGGTTCTGGGAATGATTTTCCTTACAGTGCTATGTAACCCATCATTTAGCATCAACTTTTTAACATGCTTTTAATATATATGTGGACTTGCACGACCCTAAGGCCTGGGGTGGTGGTTTGTTCTATTTACTTGCTTATTTTTAAACGTCTGGAAGCAAAAATAGAAACCATGAACCTTTAGTGGCTCTCCCTTGATGCTGCTGTATCTGTTACCAAAGGAAATGTGAACTTTCCAAGAGTGTTGATACGATTCAATCGTTATTGAGCAACAACTGCATAAAAAGTAACAAAATAAGTGAGAGGTTTTGTTCCAGAAGGGATTCTTCAGGGACTTTGGCTCAGAGCATCCCCCTGCCTTCTGACTGCAGAGCTGTTCAGGAGAGGCTGCTGAGTCTTTGTTCAGTGGAAAATGATAGTGGGCTTGTCCTGACAAACGGTGTTTCATGGAGGTGTGACAGTAATTCTGCTGAGGTTTTTCTGTCTGAGTAGCTGTCAGGCAGCTCCAGAGGCCTGAAGCATAGTGCTGGTGATAGGTAGAAAAGAACATCTTCAAGATTAAGAAAAAAACAAAGCCAGCCAGACCTTCAGTCTGGTTGTGGCTGGCTTTAGGACAGGCTGCTTTGCTCCCATGTTACAAAAAGTAAGTTATTTTCCAAATTAGATGTAATAAAAAGAAACAGGTTTACTAAGGAAATAAAACTGATATGATTATACTATCAAGTTTTTCTCTATTATGAGTAACTGTCATGTTCAGTCAAGCCAAGTAATGTAAGAGGTGTAGGGATGTAAAATATCTTAAGTGTCTACAGTTTCTTGCTTGGTGAAAACGATTGGACTATGAAAGAGGAGATACGAGGAAGTGGAGCAGCAGGAGGGTTATCCTTCCATGCTGTCCTTCAGATGGGGAGGTGTTGGCAGCTCTGTTCCATCAGTCAGACTGCAGCCCTGGGTCAGTCATGCTCTGAGATACGTGGGGAGTGGGTGGGTCAAGGTGGAGCATTCGGGGAGCCCTTTTCCCACTGAAACATGGGGGGAGAGGTTTTAATCCTTTCTATTTAGCATATGATCCTGAGGGGTAGTTTCTGTTGGGGCTACAAAGCCATTTGCTGGATGTGATACCAAATTAAATTAGTTTTTCACTGAATATAGAGACTTAGGTCTACAAGGATTCTTAAACTAGTATTTCACTGTGTATAGAAGCTACAAGGATTCTCAAGGTAAGGAAAGTATGCAACAAGAGAACCAGATGTCTTCTCTCAAATCAGTGTAGGCTTCCTCCTGTTGATAAGGCCTTGGAAATAGGTTGCAAAAGAAAACAACTCAAGGAGCCTCTCAAGGTCGTACATTAGCCCAAATACAAACATGTAGCTAAGCTCAGTCCTGGAGGAGCCAGTGGTCCAAGTGCTTTAGGTAGCAGAACAGAGATAAGAGCTTCCTGTTGGCAAAAGCCATTTTTAAAAATGAGGAACTAATGTTGCTGTTTTATGTTCAGGTGTTTTTTCTTCAGTGAGCTGTGCCATATTTGTTGGGAGTCCCTGAGGGTAAAAGCTTACCTTCTAACACTCAAGGTGGGAATGTGATGAATATTTCACTACGGTTTTTAAAAATGTGAGCACACCTGCAAGGATTGTTTACTTGGCAAGCTTATTTCATGGAAGTTATTCTGAGGAGCACAAAACCTGCATGGAGTGGTTTGTCAGTGTGATAAACTCTTGTTCCTGCTTTCTAATCTGGGCATGAGCAATGACACCGTGTTCCAGTTAAAACTGAATTCCTGATTATAGCCGAGTATTTTTAGTGATGCTACAAAATAGGTGGAGGTGGTATTCACGAGTTAAATGCCAGTTAAGTGTGTTCCTGACTGTGTATTTCACTGTTTGAATAAATTGTACCACATACGAAGGCTCGGTTTTACTTTATTTGACCAGTGTAACTCTTTAAATACTAGGTTTTAATTCTTTATTATAGTATAAAAGCTGATTACTTTGTTTTGTATAGAAAAAAGGACTTGGTGCTTAGCATAAATACTGAGGTCTTTCACATCCTCTCCCTTCTCTTCACGCCAGAGGAAACGTTTCCATTACTCTGAAAAGAAACAGGGCAGTCGCCTCTACATGTACTTATACAGTAGGTACCTGCCTAAAGAACACAAACATGCATGTCTGCTCTTCAGAGACTCACAAAGCAGTATGGTAAGTGCCCTCTATCCACCTTTGTCTGCTGCTAATTCACAATTCCTGCAGCCATCACCAACCAAAACCTTATTTGATTCAGATAACCGCCACGTAACGCAGTCATCTTCACCAGACCCCATCTCTCTTGCTGGCAGCTGAGACACTGCTCACTGCGAGACAGATCTGCACCTTCCCTTCCTGTTACTGGTTCCCGACTAGCTCCAGTCCCTGCTGTTACGATAAATGCCTTGTTGGGCTTTTTATCCCAAGTGCTGTCAGGAGGATCTCATGTCCCGCTCTGAGCTGGGTGGAGGAGGAGAAGGGTGACTTCTGCCCTGCTAGTTTGAGGATGACCGCGTTTCGTCCTGTTAAACATACACTGTGTTTAAAAGCTGTTAGCGCTGCCAAGGGATTTATTTCAATGGGAACTGGTGTGTTACCTGGGCACACGCCACGCCACTGGCGCCTGGCTCCTGCGGCAGCGCCGCGGGCGGGTCGCTAGAGCCCACTTGCGGTGGTCGCTGCCGGGCGCGCGGGAACAGGGAACGTAACCGGGGGGGCGCAGTGCGCATGCGCTGAGACACCGCGCCATCCCCTGGGAATTGTAGTCCCCCCCTCAGCCGCGGCGGTGCTGCGCGCGTTCCGTTGTCATGGAGCAGAGCGACAGGCCGTAAAGCAGGCGGCGCTTCCGGCTGGCGCGGAGGGGAGGGCTGGGAGCCTCGTGTGAGGGAGCGTGGAGGCTGTGGGTGCCCGCCCGCCGGCCCCAGGCACCCACCCGCCTCGCCCGCCCGGTGCCCACCGCCCCCAGGATGTTCAAGAAGTGAGTGAGGCTGCGGGTGGCGGGAGGGGTGCGGGGAAGGGGGTCGGGACGAGTTCGGAGACCCCTCGGTACCAGGGCTCGGCTTGGCCTGGCCGGGCCGCGCTTTGCTCGGGGGCTGGGACTGGAGCGGCCGGCGCCTCTCCCGGCCGGTTGCTGCGGCCTCCCTGGGGCACCGGGCACGGCCCCGCCGCCCCCTTTGCCTCCGAGAGCGCTGGTCTGGGCGGTTTGGGCACTTGCTTGTGAAGAGACAAAACCCTAGACAGTGAGCTGAGTCATGAACTTGTGTGAGCTTCTAGGTAGTACAAAGCGCGGTTCTGCGCCCCTGGTGAAGGTGAAGGGTTCTTACAGATACATGTGAATAGGGCCGTAGGAGTTTGTGTTATCAGCCATGTCTGCCTCAGGGGTTGAATGAAGTACTGCTTTGTGCTAAGGTGTATCTGTGAGACTAAAACCGTGTTTTGTGGATGCACATAAAGTGTCTGAACAAAGACAGCCTACGGGGTGGGGACCCCCTGCCTTTCCCTAACCCACTCTTCCCAGGGGGCAATTTATGCCTCGTGAAATCGTAGGTTTGAAAGTTGGGCAGGTGTGATACAGTTGATGTTTTTCAGCAAATTTAGAAGGTCTTCTGAAGAGTCTTGCTGAGATATGGCATCTTTTGGGCAGTAAACTGTGCTTTTCTGAAACGTTTTCACTTGCTTGACAGATTTGATGAAAAGGAGAATGTATCAAACTGCATCCAGCTGAAGACTTCAGTTATTAAAGGAATTAAGAATCAACTGATAGACCAGTTTCCTGTTATTGAACCATGGCTAAACCAGATCATGCCAAAGAAAGACCCAGTCAAAATAGTAAGATGGTGAGTTTCTTTTCTCTTAAACTTTTTTTCCCAAGGCGCTGGGGTTTCTTCCTTTATATATTTGCTTTGTAGAGTCAATGAACCTATTGTTTTTGGAAAACACTTGTTCTTTCTTAATAGATACTGGTCTATATTGTGTCCAAACCAGACAGCTCTTACGTGCTCATCACACTCTTGAAGGTACTATTGTTTGATGAAAACAAAAAAGCTGCCTAGTAGTGAATGTGTAATCTCTTTAGGGGCTCTCCACATAATTGGCCTGTTGTTGAAGTAAATCATTCAGCTTTATGGATATGGAAGGTTGAACTTGTTTGGATAGCTTCTAGTAGTGTGTGTGTTGGGTTTTTTTCTTACTATCTTTGGACTTCCATATATTATCTGGAGTATTTTCTTTCATTTTTCATTTTATAGAGGTAGCATAGCTTTGCTGATTCTTTTTCCTTCTCCTCTCTGTACTGCATTTAAAAAAAGCAAAGAGCTGAATATTTATCTGTAGATTATTTCTTTCTTCATTATGGGGCAAGCAGTGTGCCAGGGGCCAGTGCTGAAGAGCAAACCATTACAAAGTTTAAAATTTTCTTGCTAATTGACTGTCTCAATCCTCAGATGCCAAGGGAGACCAGACTTTGTGAAGTCAAATCTTTCATTTAAACTCTGAATGGGTGAGGCATCTACTGGAATAATTTTTTTTCTTTACCTTACAGCCATGAGCATATAGAAATCCTCACTGTGAACGGGGAGCTGCTGTTCTTCAGACAAAGAGAAGGGGTTTTCTACCCTACTCTAAGGTTGCTTCACAAATGTAAGTTTCCTGCGGGTGGGGAGAGGAGTAAGAGAATGATTCCACAGAACTTCTGTAGAACAAAATTAAAAAGAACTTACTGCTTACACGTTTTATATATGTATCTAGCATAGATCTTAAAGATACAATATGCTTTCTCAAGTGTAATGTATTGCTTTGCTATTTCAGTTGCCTGTATGGGTTGCTTCCCTCATATTTGCTGTAATGCTGTATGTTAAACAATCTGAAATTTGATATCTAAGAATGAAATTGTGCAAAGCTCTGCAAAAAAAAAATAATCTTGAGAGAGGCTTTCCTAGGACAGAGATCTGAATTTCCTGTTGTTAGTCCCTGTCCTTGTTCTTTCAAGTCTTCCTTTTCACTTCCTTCTTATTAGAGCACAGTTCTTTACTCATGAGTTTAATAATGTAATATATACTTGTCTCCTATAAGGATTTCTGGTTGCATGCTCTTTACTTTTTACGATTTGCTCTTGCATTATTTTTCTTGCTGTCCTCATTGTTCTGCTTGATTGTGTTACTCTGGTTTTGACGAGGGTAGGTATCCTTAGAAACGTTCAGTCAAATCTTAATATTTGAAATACTTGATTAAGGTGTGTGCACTTGAAGGCTGGCTTGGAGAGCCAACAACCTTCATGAATTTTGTCCATCTTTGCCTTTTTTGTCCTGTTAACATTAAACTGTTTCTTTTTCATGTAAGGGCTTGGTCGTGTAATTTGAGGGGTTTAAGAGCCGTTGGTTTTAAGACCTCTTAGTATGTGGGCTCTTGTGTGGTGGTTTTCACTGAGGGACATTGTTCAAATTGTTACTCAGTATATGAATACACAGGAGGCATGGGCTCAGTGTTGGAATCCCCTTTTGTTCTTGGATAAAAGGTGTGGTCTGGGAGAACATTACTTGTGTCCTTTTGGGGCAGCACAGACCAGCAGGAGCTTCAGTAATTGCTTCTCAAAATTCTTACCCTCTCAACATATTATATATCTAATTGCTCCATCTGAACTGCCTTGATAATGAGTTATTCATGTTGTCATTTTACCATGTTAATTGTGATGCTATATCTTTCCCCTCCTAGACCCATTTATCCTACCACATCAGCAGGTTGATAAAGGCGCCATTAAGTTTGTACTAAGTGGAGCTAATATAATGTGCCCTGGCCTGACGTCTCCTGGAGCAAAACTTTACCCTGCTGCCATTGATACTGTTGTTGTATCCTTCTTTAACTATGAATTACTGCTTGCTGTGAGATGAGTTATATTTATGTTCTCGTGTTCTCAGCTGATCATAATCTGAACTGCTGTTTATTTTAATGATGTTTCATGGAATAACTAGTAATCTGAAGAGAGCTGCAGAGGTTCAGATGTTACTTGGCAAGGTTAACATTGTCCTTAACTTTTTTTTTTGTTTTGATGTTCCAAAGCATATAACTAGTCCTGTTGTGCTATTGAGTGGGATGCTGATCCACTAATCTAATTGATAAGTGGGGCTCCTTTGAGTTTATGCAGGATTGTAAAAACAGATGAAGTACAGTTTAACTTGTCCACTGCCTTCTTAATTTTGTATCTCCTTCAGTTACAGAAGAATTTGTTCCTGTTCCTAGGGAATTTGGGAAGATGTCTAGGATCAGCTTTGCTGTAGTCAGGACTTGCTCATAGGTGGCTGATGAAATTAGCATATGTAAAAAGAGGAAAATATGCTAATTCACTCCTGTTCATTATATTAGTGAGAAAGAAACCCTGAGCACACACAGCATTAAAACCACCAAGCTGTGCTGCTTTTGTTGTTAGATGCTATTGGAAGAGATCAGTAGTTAGCATTGATACTGCTAAGCTTTGAAAAGATGCATCTGATTTCAGTACTTCTGCTTTTTTTAGGTTTGTGTCTCAATTCCACTGTACCTTGGAATCTAAAATGATCCCACAAACGTGCAGTTTGGTTTCAGAAAGGGTGAGGCCATCAGTGTTACGAACAAAGGAGCATAGTGTGGGAGATCTTTTTCTGTAACTGCCCTTCGAAGTTCCTAAATACATGCTTTGTTCTACACACTGTGATTCAATTGTTAAATGCAGTGCATTGTTTTTCTTACCTTTAAGAGCTGGAGCTTTAAGAATTACTAAAAGGGTAAAAGTTCCACACTGGATTTTGAAACTTTTTGGGAAGTTGTTTCCTCATACTGCTTTTCTGAAACAGTTTTAAAACCAGTCTGTTTTCCTTAGCGGTAATTTGTAGGCAATAATGGCAGAGGGAAAACAACATGCATTATGTGTGGGAGTAATGAAGATGTCAGCTGAGGACATGTAAGTGTGTTAAAAATTGAAATATAACTTGCCCCATGTCATTATTCTTATGCTAGTTTGAAATATAAGCACCACTGTCAAGGCTGCTGCATTGCTGTTGCAGCATATGTTGTTCAAGTACAGAATTTGTTAAGACTGCATTGTGTTGATTAATAGGGGAAGAACAGCAGGAAGGGAATAGCTTCTCTGCTTATTTGTTTACTGACTGAAATCAAAATAGTTCTTATGTGAATATGGGTTTTTAAGATGCACAACATTTGTACTACCAATGAATGTCAGTATTTCTTGCTCTCTGATCAAAGGTCTTGCTGAACAAAGAAATACTTGTATGGAGTACTTATTGCCTGGGCTGGGCAAGAGATGTGATTTGGATTTGAGGGGGTTGAAAGTAATTTTTTGTCTGCAGGGGCAGCAGAGACTAAAGTCCTGCTGGCACTTGGTTGACAGCTGGGTTTTTCTCTGTGACCTTCTCTTTTTCTTTACCTTGAGCCCACATGCAGGATTCCTGCTTGATATGGTTGCCAGCTTAGATGAGCTTATTGTGAAATGCAGAAGCCTGTTCAGGGAATAAATGTCAACTGAAAGTTATTTGAGAAGGAAAAGAAACAGAAAACAGAAATGGATGTTGTTTGTAGCATTCAGATAGAGTTAAATCAGAAGTAGCTGAACCACTTTGTCACTTTAAATTCTGTAATACCTCACAGCAGGTTGTAAGCTGCACCCAGCAGGTTTGGGCTGCTGTTGGTTCCAGCCCCATCTAGCACTTGTGTGTCAGAGGAAGCTGATTTTGATGCAAACAAGTTGCTCTTTCATGTGGAGATAATTCACAATAGAATCATTGTCTGTGCTGGGTCACTCTGTGGTCCTAAGAGCACTGGGAAAAGAGGTGGGACTGTGTTACAGGGGGCAGGGATAGAGTGGGACTGCAGCAACCTATATTTGGACCTCCTGTAGCTGTTGAGGAATTACATTCCTTAAGATTCTTTGTAGTGCCCTCAAAAGTCTCCAGGAGTAGGTGGAAAGAATAGCTGCTTCTGTCCCAGTCTGCAGTGGTCTGCTGTGATTGCTGCAAATCAAGATCATCTGTATTCCTAATCCTGGCTTCAAATTCAGCAGCCTTGCAGCTGAATATCCTGTTCCTGTGAGAAGCAACATGAACTGGAGAGGAAATGATACTGATCTATGCAGCCCGTTAGTATGGAAATGGTGCAACAGTATGATTTGTCACTTGGTGTGACTATGGTACATGATGTGTTGTTGCAATTAACGTAGTGGTATTTTCCTCCCTGATTAATTTTAGACAAGTTGTCTAAGTAATGAGACACTTAGTGTAAATACAGTAAATTATATTCTCCAGGGGAATGAAACTTGTCTCGGTCCTAGAATGAAGAGATTTGTCTTGTTTATGGTGACAAGACTAGATTTCTCTGTGGAATAAGGTACTGGAAAAAAGATGAACACAAATCCAGTGCAGACACATAAACCAATAGTCTTTAAAAGATAACCTGACTCAAAAGAGGTAGAAAGATATTATGTCTGTGACATGCTGCAAGTCCTTGGCACTTAAATGTAGCATTTGTAACACTTTATTAAGTTGGTAGATGTCCACAACCATCAGTGAAGCACCTTACTTGCACTTGATTGTGTCAGTGATGCACCTGGAACCAGAACTTGTCAAATCCCACATGCTAGCCATGTTACACAACCTCTTGTGCTTGGAGAGTGAAGAGTCACTTAAAACTGCTCTGCTGCTTTCA
Source organism: Psittacus erithacus (assembly GCA_009867235.2). NCBI lineage: Eukaryota > Metazoa > Chordata > Aves > Psittaciformes > Psittacidae > Psittacus > Psittacus erithacus. The sequence goes on from WYDI02011067.1 coordinate 43,164, forward strand.
CAGGGAAATGCTTAAAATAAGTAGTAAAAGTGTTGTCTGAAACCTGCCTCCCATGAAGAAGTAGTTAAAAATACTGTGGAATGTTTCTTGAGAAAACGCAGAAGGCAAATACTGTGCTCTTATCATTCAGCGAAGTGGGTACATGTAATAGCAAACACTGTTTCTTGTCCACCTGCTGTTGAGGATTGTGACATGGTGGGTGATAGCTTCTGCCCTTCTGACTGATAAATGTTGCATTTTCTACTTGAAATGCTGTATTTTGTAGTGCTGTAATATTTAACCTAGCTAATACTTCTGTACCTTTTCCCTCCCCCTACAGTGAGAAGGTCAACAAAGGGATTGGTATTGAAAATATTCACTATTTAAACGATGGCCTTTGGCATATGAAGACGTACAAGTGAAACAAAAAGAACTGTTACTCCAAAGGAATGCACTTAGATTAAATGTGGACTGCTTTGTAATTCCTTATTTTTAATGTGACTGAATGTACAAATTATTTTGTTCTGTGGCTATGCTAAATAAATCAAGTGAATGCAAAAGTTCTGTTAGGCTACAACAGTTTTCTAGATTTCTTTTTATTACAGTTCTTTTGTCTTAAAGCCAAGTCTTCAGTGACTGAAGAGAGTTGATGGCAAGATTCTGCATGGACTGTGAGTAGACTATTTCAAACAAAAAGGAGGAAAAAGGCAAGAAATGTTTACATTTTTATGCTCTTCTAAAAGAGTAACAGAGTGTATGTGAAATGTAATTAATATGGTTTATAAAACCTCTGAACCATTTCAGTTTTTTTCTTCTGATTAACATCTTTTTAGTCTACCTGTTTCTTGAATCAGTTTTTTTGTCATTATTTTTTAACTTAATTTATTAACAACATTTATTTCAGTATTTTACGTAAGGATTTTCTCTTTTTAATATGCATTTATCTGTATAGGATTTATGAATTAAAGATTGGTATGTGGACTAGAGATTTTTATGCTAGTTCATATCTGAAAAATATATATGTATGTTCAAGTTTCTACCTGCCAACACTGTTTGATATCTCTCTCCTTATAGTGGAGTTCTTAGTAATGTGGGCATACTCCAGGTGGAGTGTGTGCCAGCCTGGTGCCTGATGCTCTACTCCCTGTTTGCCGCCTTATTTTAGAAGCAGAACCAAAATCACTGTTTAACAAAGGCACAGTAGGAAAACATGGTTATCAGTGTAGCCAGGAGTAACTTCTTCAGGTGGACCTTCAAATGACATCTCTGCTTGTGCACACTGCCACGTGTATGTACACCTACAGAACAGGTTAAAGAGCACTGTGTGTTTGTCTGGATATTCCAACTCTTTGTTCAGTGAATGCACACCTAAAGCTAATACCTATGGTAAACAGCCTGTGCTGTGGAATCATTTAATAAACTAAAGAAACTTTAAGGTCTACCACTCTTAAGTCTGTCTCTGGAAGCGTTTATTAGTATTTCAAGTCTATTTAACACATATAGTGGCAGAAGGTAATTTTGTATGCAACTGCCTTGGGTCAGTGCTGTTCTGCATGTTGGCTTCCCCACACTGGGACCGTTACAGAAGGTAGTGGCAGAGGTGGTCTCTGATTCTAAAGTCAAGTTACGACATGGGAGATGGAACATGTTTCCTGATACATGCTACTGTAAATAATTTTACAGGAGAAATTTGAAAGATCATACTTGTGAAGATGACTGTGTAAATCTGAAACTATTTATGTAGGAAGACAAAAATTAAGGTGATAACGGCAGTGCTGCAGAAGAAAGTTCGGTCAGACCTTCCCTTCAGAATGCTAATGGACATTTTTATCCGTCTGAAAGACTGCTGTAAATGTGTACTCATTTCTTGTTAGTGATTCAGTGGATTTTTTATTTTTGCATAAAAGAAGCTAGTCTTGAGTTCTGTGGCTTGCTTTTTTCCCTTTCCGTCTTGTCTCTTCCTGTTGTATTACAGTACTTCTCAACTCTGATAAATGAGATTTATGGTAATTCCTGTTCTTTTTGTTTGTTTTGCCCTATGACTGCCGGTGTTGCAGTGGGGTCTTTAATATCAGAAACAACACTGAAATAAAAATTTTACTTAATCTGCTTTGTCAGAGTATTTCCAACTGTGGATCTAACCTTTTAACAATGATTCTGTAGAAAAGATGTTAACTCATGCTTGAATTAATTTGTGTACCAATTTCATAGAACCCAAAAATACTAATTTTTCTCTAGGCTTTGGCAGCAATCGTGTGTATGTTTGCCTTAGTGTGTCAGCTGAGTTCTGACTGACACAGAGGAGAGGGTGCAAGAGGTGAGACAAGCTGCAGTTTCTGAAACAGCTGAGCTGTGGTGTCTTGCCTGGGGCTCTGAGCAGTTGTTTTGTCCTTCCTGTCAAAAATGAAGGATCTGATGCTTAAAAAAATATGTGGATGTTTTCTTCAGCTCTGATGCAGTCGTGTCACTTCCCCACCTGCCCCCAACAGCTCAGGACAAGCTGAGCTATTAAAAATGGCCTGTTAAAGAAAGGGGAAGTAACATTCTCTTGTCAGGTCTTTCATAGATACTGTAGTACCAACAAAGCTTGTGCCAGTCTTAGATGTACCAGGTAAGGAAGGTACTGTGTCTAAGTCTTGAAACTTCCAGGTCGGGTCAGCGAATTCTGAATGGAATAAGCACTGAAGTGCTCTTTATCCCTTCTTGCTGTGGCTGGAAGGGAGTGTGAGAGTGTGACCTGGTAACTTGGATAAATCTGACTTCATGTGCACTCCATTGTGTAAAAAGCAAACAAACAGAAACAAAAACAAACCCCCCAAACCAAACAAATGCTAACTCACAAACAAAATCATCAGTAAGAAATCCAAAGACCACTGAGGAGTTCTGCATGTTGCTTTGTTGCACATGTAACCTGTTTTGCATAATATTCAAAGAAAGGGTGGCAGTGTAAGCATGTTGCTCTTCCTGCATCTTGGTGTTAAAAACATCTGTAAATGTATCTATGTTTGTATTGACATTTAACTAACTTCTTCCTTGTAAGCACTATTAGCACTGTTAACAGGACTGAAAATAATACTGAACCTTTATTCTTAATATGCTTATCTATGGAGTGAAATTTTAAATGAGCAATTACTCTTTTGCTAACAGGCTACTTGACCATGGTAATACTTATTCAAATATAGTTACCTCTTTTGTCTGCTTAAAACCAGCAGTCCAAAGGTCACTTAGTATTTCTCTGCTGCAATTTCCTGACGGATCTCTTGTTGGCTTGCTTCCTGCTAATTCCTGATGGGGCTGGGAGGCTGCGCATGAAGCAAATAGGTGCTACATACACAGCACAGCTCAAACTGTTGTGTATTTAGTGTAAAGGAAATGGCTTAAAATTAGTCTTCGAGACTGCAGCTGTAGCCAGTTTTATTGGTATGTCTTGGTACAGATTGGTATATCTAGAAAGATATAAAGACATTCTAGAAATGCGTGGAAGAATTGAAAGAATCAAAGTCTTGCAAAAAATATATTTATGACAGTAGACTAAACTTCATTTGGGTTTTCATTAATAAATATTTACATGTACAAACCCCCCCTATAAACTTAATTTCCTTTTATTATAAACATTAACAATTTCTTTATCATTTCATTCCAGCAGTGTCAAAAGCCAGAAACATTTCTGTATAAAAGATTTAGAAAAAAGTTCTCCTTCCACTTTTAAAACGAAGAGCTTTACCAAACCTCAATGTGCAAAAAGAACCTGTACACCAGTACCACCAGGTACAAAATGAAATGTGCCAGTACAAACATACGTGGTGAGAAAAGCCATCTCTGTGGTTCCAGGTCTGCTTTGAGGATACATCAGTCATTATCTGAGCCTGGAGGTGGCAAGAACACAAGTGCATCATTGTACGTGTGGCCGTAAGGTCGCAACCTGTAGACACCATACATCATCACATGCATGTGGTTCGGGGCCAGACCACTGAAAGTGATGGCCATGTCAGAGCAGCAGCCATCCACCACCTGCTGAGGGTGAGTAGACATTGCTTCCTTAATGAGAGCATTGACTGACTTGGTGTTGAAGACATCTTTTCCTTCTGAATCTTCTGCGTTTTCAGCAAACACTCCAGTGTACTTCAGGCAGATCGCCAGCTGTTTGTCCTCAGCAAGCTTCCAAATCATGCCTCCCTGCTCTGGGCACTTGTCAGAGTCTTCAACAATACGGGAGAATCGTCTTAGTGATTCAATGCTTAAGACGATTCCTCCCTCACCATCTACATACTCAAGGTCACCAGATTTCACAGTGTGGCCTATATAAAAAGGCTGTGAGGGGTCTTTTTTCAGTAAGAAATATTTGAGATTTTCAATAATAGCAAATGTTGTTGGATATGCAAGGAAGAACCAGCTGAATTCATCTTTATAGTGTTCGTATGTTATCTTGTAAGCTTTTCTCATCATCACCCACATATCATTTGTGTTGAGGGCTACAGAGTCAAACACTTTGACATTTTCTGAGCTGTAGAATTCCACCTTGTCGCAGTGCTTGCTCCATGTCTCTCTGACTGCAGCCCAGTGCCCCAGATCTTTGGGTTTCACGAGGATGATACAATACACACGGATACTTTTACTAAGCTCCGTGCGTTCACCTTCTGAAAGGTTTAGGACATCTTCTTTGTTAGGAGCCTGGATGTGATGATGCTCGTGACGATGGGCTTTAGTCCCGTGGCCTACCTTCATGTGTCCCAGGAGTGTGACCAGCATGCAGAAGGCTCCTCCCAGCACCACCCCCTTCACGAAGGAGCTGCTTTCAGACACCATTGTTCCTAGAAAGGAGACACGCTGTGAGAACTTACAACAATGACTTTACTAGGGCAGATCCAGCACAGTTTTAATGTGTTCTTCCATTTCTAACCGCGGGCGCAGTTCTCTTAAATCGCGGACACCGCCGGTGAAAGCGGTGGCAAACCCAAGTTCCGGTCTCTTTCACCGCTGGTTGCCAGCACGGCAGAACGCCACCCTGGGGTCTCGTACGCCGGATCTGCCCCACCGCCGTGACCGCCCGGCCCCGGCCCCGCCGCACCCGGAGCACCGAGGTGCCGCAGCCACGTCACGTTCCGAGCGCGGCGGTGCTTCCCCGCGGAGCCCTCCCGGAGCCAGACCCCGTCGGTCCCGCTCCCCGCCTCCCTCGCCGTTCAAACACGCCTCCCCCCAGCCCGCGACCCCGCTCGCAGCGCCTCGCCCCGCCCGCCGCAGACCTCCGAGACACCCGGAGCGCCGCGGAGCCGCACGGCAGCTATGGCTGGGGCCGGTCCCGTGCCCGCGTCCCCCGGTGACCGGGACCGGGCCGCCCCGCCCGGCGCTTACCGGCGCCGCCCGTGACAGGACACCGGCACCAGCCCCACCCCGCCGGAAGCGCCGCGCGCGGCCCTTCTAGGCACCGCCCGCTCGCTGGTGCGGAGGCGCCTCCTGGCGGTACGGATGCCAACTCGCAGTGAGGTCCCGGCGCCGATGCCGAAGCTCTCTTCCGCGGCGCGTCCGTCCCCGCCGCCCGCCTGTCCCCCGCCCTCGCGGCGGTCTGTCCCGGTCTGGCCGCGACCCGTGGCGGCCGCTCTTGGAGCCATCCCTTCACGGCGGCAGCGGCGGCCCCTCGCCGCGGGCCGGGGCCTTCAGGCAGGGGTTGGACGCCCCGCAGGGGTGGCCCCGCCATGCGGCGGGGAAAGACCGCTCTGCGCTCCCGCCGGGCTGCCGCAGGGGTCCCGCCCCGATGTCCCGCGGGGCATCAGCGTGCGGGAGCGCTGCCGGGTCCGTTACGTGTGTTCGCTGTATTGGCCCGGGCAGCCCTGTGAACGTGTTTACCTGGCTGAAGGGGGAAGCAGTGTGAGTTTCCAGCACAAACTCTCTGCTATGAAATTAGAAGGCAGTGAATGGGGACAGCATGGCAAAGGAAAGGCAGAACCCGCCGTAAGCCATTCCCAGGATCGTATCTGCTGACGCCAGGGAGATGCTGCCCTATATTCAGTTTCCAAACCAATGCAATAAACTGTGCTGGAAGCATGGTACATCTCACTTGTTTTCTCCAGCACAGAACACGGCAGGCACACAAGATTAGTTAATAGAGAATCCCAGACTGGCTTGTGTTGGAAGGGACCTTAAAGCTCATGCAGTTCCAATCACCTGCCATGGGCAGGGAAACCTTCCACTAGACAAGACTGTGCCAAGCCCCATCCAGCCTGGCCTTGAGAACTGCCAGGGATGGAGCAGCCAAAGAACTTCTTCCTTATATCTAATATTTATCTTAGTTTTTAAAGAGTACAGCCAGTTTTTCTACTAACATAACTTTTCCTTTCCTTTAGTGATAATCATTCCCGAGCTCCACATTGGAAGAAGTATGTAGGAATCACTTTCTACACATGATCTCTCAAGAAGGCAGAATCGACGCCTGATCTGACAGAGCATCACCGAACAATAATTTGCTCCCTTTTCCACCAGCAACTTGGATAAAAAAGGGTTTTATATGTTCTAGCTCTTTATTAGCTGATCATAGTATACCCTTAGGCCCACATAGTGGTTAGGATAAAGTCCTTCATAGATTTTCCCTATATTGTACGATATGCCCTAGTTGGATGAACTTAGTGGGTTTTTATTTAAGTCAGTTTACCACTGGCTGCTCTGGATTCTCTGGCATCTAACTGGGTTCCCCAGATGCTTCAGTATTCAGGAAAGGGTTTTTTTTGGCTCATGGCTGTGTTGTAAACATCAAAGCTTAACAATGTTATCTGTGGCAAAAAGATCTGTGAGAACATGGGCTGTTTGACTGTTCTGGCCCTGAGGAACCCTCGCTTGTGGCGAAGGTAAAAATGTTACAAAATGGTTATTTTGGTTGGGTTGGTGTATGTGCCGAATGGCTTTGTGGTGGAACTAAACCTCAGCTGAACACTGTGATAGGGAAAGACTGTCAGGTTGTGTGTTCAGGTAGTTCTGTTACTACACTAAGGGCACATAACTTATCCTATCCTTTCCCACCTGCCTGCTTTTAAGGTAGAAATAGGTGGACATGCAGGTTGTTACCACATACCAGAGATTGGAGGTCAGTTCAAAGTTTCTTCTGTTTGCAGAATCAATTGTGGCTTTCAGGTCTTCAGCAGTTGCTTGATGATGTACTATAGAGGGGTTTGAATGAGTTGAGACTTGCTGCTTCGGCTGATGCTTCAACAAATTGTTTTCCTGCCTCACTTCAGAGAGGTTCTTTCTAAGGCTCTGACAGAATGACTAATGTAGCTACACATCTTGACTGTCACTTTAATATATTTTCCACATTGCTTTATCCAGCAGCAGATCAGTGAAGAAACAGTTTAAGCAACATGTAAAGCATGTTACAAACCTGAAGAGGCTTTGCTGGCTTCTGTGTTGCATGGTATTAAAAGGACTAAAATGGCATAGTAGTAGAATCATAGAATCACAGAATGGTTTGTGCTAGAAGGGACCTTAAAACTCACCTAGTTCCGACCCCCCTGACATGGACAGGGACACCTTCCGCTAGATCAGGTTGCTCAAAGCCCTGTCGAACCTGGCCTTGAACATTGCCAGGGATGGGGCATAGTATTGCATAAGCTCTCACAACAGCCATTAATAAGTATATTGTAGCAATATTAGAGCTCATTTAGGCACACTTGTACTCCTGTAAGCTATTCATCTGAAGTTATTACAAGAAATGTTTTAAAAACTGCAGGAGATCAGTGTTTGAAGTCATTCTGCCCCGGGCTGGAACTATTCCAATGTAATTAAGGGAGAGCCAGCCCTAAGGTGGAAGTTAAGTGAGGAAAGAGAGGGGAGATGCTGAGTCATCTGAGTACAGTAGGAATGAACCAGGACTGACTCCTCAAAGGTCACTGCAGAAGGCTGTGCGTTAGCTTTGTATTAAAACATGCAGTATGTCTGCATACAGAATATCGACCAGATTTCAGCTTTGAGTACTGACTTGCTGTCCACTGTGTTTGTCAGCTGCGGCTTCACCCCTTACTTCCTGCTGATCCTTCATAGTATCTGTACCACCCTGTCAAAGAACAGCAGCATTTGAAACTTACATACCTGTGCCAGGATCTAAACTGCTGACAGAGCTAAAGAGCTCCGCGTTTGGTTGCTTGTCTTGACAGACAGCTGATCCCCTGCTGTTTTCTGTTTGTCTTTCCTCCCTGGCTGCAGCTGCGTTTGCCTTTTGATGCTTTTTCTTGCCTCCAAGGAAAGCCATCAAACATTGTGTTCTCACTGTGTGGTCCAAGAAGTCCATGAGAGATTGGCTATTATGAAAGCATATTTGATAGGAACTTTGTTCCAATTAATGCCAAATGTTTTAGCTGACACATGAGTTGTTATCTTTTACAGTGACTGCTTGGTAATGATCACAAATGACCGTCCAGTCTCTTGGAAACAGACTCTTCTCTCTCTCTGTTACGGAAGTGGGCAGCAGGGAGGCTGGTTTAGAGCAGTGCAGTAACATCAGAATGGGTAACTGAAGCTAGAGGTGAGCTATTGCAGGCGTTTCTGGGTGGTTAAGACACCAGCTGCGTTTTATGCTGTGTAGAAAGAAGCTCTAATCAGAAGATGCTGTTGAAATTATGCGAAATGCAGAGGTATGGTTGAATTGGGACAGTTGACTTCGTTGTCATGTTGCATGTGTGTACACAGTGCTGAAGCTATTGGAAAACATGCAAGTTCCACCTGTTCATCTGACTCCACCAGAAGAGGGGGTCAAGTGTGGTTATAGGCTGAAGACTACAAACATCTTCAGCTACAAACATCTTGAGCTACATCTTGAGTAGCAGAACTCCTACTGAAGCCAACAGAGACAGTGCAGAAAAAGGGCTTTTATGAAGCCCAGTTGTTACTGTTCTATTGCATGCCTGCTACTTCCATTGTTTCAGTCAGCTCATAACATGCACAGTTGAACAAACATGTCTGTCAAGGCTTTTAATCCTATTGTTGGAAAAGACTTGGGAATACTTATTTTAAAGTCATAAAGCAGGGAGGTGGAGAGCCTGGTTTGCAGGTGGGCAGAGCCAGACTTCTTCATTCGCTTCACAGGGAGCTGCTCAACTCGGCATTTCTTTTGTAGGAGGAGGGCTCTGGAGCCAAACTTTAGCCTCCTCTTATGAAAATTTTGCCCTGCATCCTCTTCTTCACTTTAGTTTCACACTCAAAATCTGAACTGTGGAAAGACATAGATGGACTCTTTGTTGTCTTCATCCTGAGGAAGTGTGTGCAGCCACGTATGACACCAAGACCTGGACACAGAGGTAGGCACTGGACAAAGGAAAAAAGCTTTAAAGCCAAGAGGGGATGCAGCGTTCTATTTTTAATACTAATTTCAAAACTCAAGTTGAAATATTTACCTCTGAAAAAACGTCCTCTCCGATTGTTGGACAAAATGCTGGAATTACAGGGTGAAATTTTGTAGCCCATATTTTATAGGAGATAATGCATAAATACAGTCTTCTAGCCTTGAAATGCATGGAATTGATTAACTATGTTAAACAATAGTTTTAAATCACCTTTATCGCCTCTGTCAATCATGAGCACTGTCAAGGAAAGGCTTGGCATTGAAATGACCATTATTTAAATGGTGTCCTCAAGCACAGGAGGGTATATGAGAAGCAAAAGATGAGTGACTCCGAAAGGACTTGCCAACTTAGGGCTGCTTTATAACTTCTTCAGTTTTTAATGTTGTAGCTGAATGCAAACCTCATTCTCTGGGTATGCTGAATCAGTCAAGAGAATGCTAATGGTCCTCCTAGCTCCAGCTGGAATTAAACTAGCAGAGACAATGCCCAGAGCTGAGCTGACATCATTGCGAATGGCTCCGATGCACAAATACAACAGAAAGGGAATAGGAACTAGACATTTTAATGTCAACTCTCTTATGAAGCACAGGAAAAAAAGAATAATCATTAATCAAATAGAAACAGACAGGAGAAAAAAAAGGCAGAGAAATCTTATTTTTCAAGCTCCCAAAGGAAAAAAGATTTGGAGATGAAAATAGCATTCTATCAGAAAGAATGGGTTCTTAATAGCCCTTTAAAATAAAATGCATGAAGCAGTGATGAAGTGATTTTGCTGCATCTTTAAGGAGCTTGCTTTTGTCAGATTGAGGTTATTTGAAAAAGGCCCTCTGCAGAAAATTACAGTTTCAAATTATGGTTTTTCAGGCTCAGATTGCACAGGTGAGAAGCACCACTGCGAGCAGCGGTGGCAAAGACAGCCCTGTGGCACACAGAGGAGGCAGAGGGGGAACCTTGCTCTTTGGGCGCTGCCTTGACACGATTTGCAGACAGTTTGTGGAGCCTGAGCACAACTGAGGTTTGTGTTTTGGCGTTACAGGAGTTCTGGTCCAGCGTCCTGGGAAGTCTTTAGACAATGCTGTGGTTTGGTTACCTGCAACATGGAGAGACACAAAAGCTTCTGGCATGGTTATTTGTTTTAAAAGGGATTATGGTGAGTAAATAGTTATTGTTGCTAGATGGAAAGATCTGTGAAGTTCTGTTGATGTTGGCTCACTAAGGGAAGAGGAAGAAGAGGAAATATGGAAGTAGCAGAGCATTTGACAGGCCTGAATGTCAGTAGCTTCCATGAGATGCTTTCTTGTACCAAATGTTGACATCCCTTCATTTCGCCAAGGCAACTGAGATTTTAAAGTATCAGACTCTTCAAGGAGACATTTGCTTTCCTATACTGATGTTGAAATAGGAGACTTCTGAGCTGTATGTGCAAAGGCAAAACAAAGATATCTGCTAGATATGTTTGCAGCAAACTGGAATTATTAATAATGTTAAAGCAGCGACTCAGAGCCCTGTACTGCTCTTGTAAATCTGTGATTTAGCAGAGGGGAGATGTTCTGTGAACATTATATGCACGGTCATGGGGCAGGGGAAGATCTGTTTCATTATGTGCTGAGGACCCATGAAAGAGAGAGCTTATCCTGTGTAGGAGGAGATGCTGTCACTCTGACGCTGCAATCAGATGCAGAAGCTTTATGCTTTCTGGTGAAGCAGGGATGTAAGCAGAGCTAATAGTGTGCGCATGTCAGCAGGCAGTAGCACAGACTGCAAGCAAAAGAGGAGAGCGCAGAGGGTCTGTTAGCTGCACTTGGGCTCAGTTGGTGTGTCAGATTTTAGCCTCTTTCTCTTTCAAAGAGATGTTGACAGTGTTGTATTGTCTCACAGGGGCTCAGCTTGGCCAGTCCTAGTTGTCTGGCTTCTTTCAGCTGGGTTTGTAACTAGTGGGCTGCATTGAGACTGACCTGCACAGCCTTCTGCTACCGCAGCAACCGTGCTGCAGCCTTTAGCAGAGGCACTGCTGTCAAGGACTGAACCACAGCGCTCCTGTGCTCTGCCTTGTATTGGCCTTTATGGATCCTTTTAAAATATACAAAAATGCAAAGGTGCTCCTTAGCACTATGGTAGCATCCACTGTATGCCAGAGGCTCCACTGAATGGGAGGGGGCAGCAGGAGAAAAGCATCTGAGGGATCTCTGACCCTACAATGCTCAGCTCCTGGCTCCCTGCAGTGCTGGCACTGAGGATGGCAGTGGTGCAAAGTGAATATTGGTTCTGGTCACACCAGCCACACCTCCTCTGATGACAGGGGTCAAGCCATTGTCACTGCTGTTTGGGGCAGCAGGTACAGATAAGATGCCACACTTCCCAATTCCCAAGGGAAAGAGGTCCCAGGCAGTAAATACAGCGGAGTCTGTTGAGGGACAAGGGAGGGGATGCTACATGCTGCATAGTCTTCTCTGTTATCCTCTCATTTCTATACAGCTTCTGTGTACTTTATATTCTCTATGTGAGACTTGGGCTTTTTTCTTTTTAATATGTGCAAATGACATAATTCTGAGAGTGCCCTCATAGTTTCAGATGTTGATGTGCAGATACATGGATAATGGTGCCCTAGCTCCCGCTCATATCTAAACATCTTACCTTAAGGGAGGAATAAAGCTGTAGCTGATTGTTCCACCTTCTTTCATCTGGGCTTAATTTTGCCATCTCATTATTCTGGGGAATTTGTCTTGAGAAAATTTATGCATGTTTGGGTCAGTTATATCAGTACAAGAGGCTGCGAAGCTGCTATGAAGGAACAGAAGAATCTCTTTAGGAGTGTGAATTGTCAGTGATGTACAGTATCTATTCACACTCTAAAAGATTGAATTAAAAGTGATAATTATGTGCTGTTTTTGCTGCTTAAGTGGTTTAATGCCATTATGACTGTGATACTTAATGGAAAAGCTTCGAATCAGACTAGCGTGGGAATACTAAAAATTTTAATGGATTTCTGCTCAAGTCATTTTTCCTATTAGGAAACAAACCCACCAAAATATGTAACTAGGTCTTTGGATTCAATTATTAATCCTCTCTCCTAATTTGAAGAGCAAAATTATCACTTAACAGCCGTTCTCTGAAGTAGAATTTTAATGATGCCAGTCATCTCGTAGTTGAACACGATCTTTCCTGATCAGAATAAAGTTAAAAGATTCCCAGTGCTGAATCGGTTTTAGTTATTAATCCTAAGCAGTTAAAAAATACACTCTCAAGAGCATGCCTTGAACATCTGTCAAGAAACTGCCAGTTCTCGTGTGTTACCTGGCTTCTCTGCATGAGGAAAAGGCTTTGGGACATCATAACTGGAATGGGATTGTAGAAAAAAAATGTATAGGAAGACAACTACGCCATACACTTGAAAGGATACTTATGGGCTGGTCCTGACATTTTGTAGTTCTAAACCAAATCTGATGGGCTTCATCATAGTGAAGGAAGGAAAGGAAATTTGCAGTGGTTCGGGTGAAGTGCTTGTTTTGACTGTGAAATGAGAAAAGGAAGCAGGTAGAGGGCTGAATCATTCTGGGTTATCCTTTTAGAATTTAGTGCTAAAGCAAATGAATTGAGGTATTGAGGTGGTGTAACTTGTGCTCCTTGAGTGTGCATGGAGCTACTCATGGTTTAGAGGGAAGTGCTATTGGTTACAACTGCTACTGCAAACTGAAAATCAGAAATAATCCCTTGTAGAAGCTTTGCCAAACTTATCTTGGAGGAATACAGGTGAATGTGGGAAGACACAGTACAGAAAACCATTTCTTTTAATGATTAGCCACTGATATTTCCAGCTGTTCATGCATCTGATTATTCCCTGGGATTTTTTACATTCCCCCTGAAGGCTGTATAAACCCAGGGGAGAATTTTCCTCTGTGGTGTTAACTACCAACACTGGTTTGTTCCCAGTGTCTCATGGGAGCTCTGTGCTTTTTGATTCCTATCCTAGAAAGCTAAAGTTAGCAATTATTCTACAGAATGCATGCTATCTGGGACAGCAGCAATTTGTCAGGAGCAACTTCCTGACACATCTGAAGGTCACCTCTTTAGAATCATAGAATCACAGAATGGTTTGGGTTGGAAGGGACCTTAAAGCTCTCCTAGTTCCGACCCCCTTGAACACTGCCAGTGATGGGGCAGCCACAGCTTCTTTGGGCAGCCTGTGCCAGTGTCCCACCACACTCATAGTGAGGAATTTTTTCCTAATACCTGATCTACATCTACCTTCTTTCAGCTTAAATGTCAGTCCTTTCTTACTGCTTGTGTTTTGGTGTGTTATACAGCTTCAAGTTAATACTGACAAAGAGTCTTTTTTGGCCTGTTAGTAGTAATAAACTTCTGGGCATTCATGACAGAACACCCTATGTTATATCTTGCCAATCTGTTTAGATTATTACGTATTTGTTTCTTTTCCATGTATTTGTATTTTACTTTTCCTCTTTCCATGCTTTAATGACAAATAAAGAAGTGTAGCAGACTCGTACTGTATCTTCCCAAGGTCTTTCTGATGGAAGTATTGGTACTTCTCTACAGCTACACTCAGTTTTCCTAACTTAGCAGGACAACAAAGCAAAGTCTTACAATTATGAACAAATATTGTGAGGTTGCATTTCTTTCCCTTTGAAACTGAGAACCTGATACGAGTTTGACAGAAATGCTCGTAAGCAGGAGAATGTCTTGACAGGCTGACTCTGCGGTTCACTGATGCTATTGGGATCAATGGAAATATTGCTGCTTTATTTTCTGCTATGATCCCTAATTTTCTGTCAGCAGTAGCTAGGCTAATTGTTGGAGCTTTCTTCTTTGGGGATTTTTCTGGTTGAAAGTTCATCAGGAATACCACCACGATCGACATCAATATAGGTCTTAATGGCGCTCCTCTTCCTCAACTTGAAGTGAAAGGGAGGTTGGAGTGCAGGATCAAGCTCTTAATTTGTTACTTTTATTTGATTTGAAGCTTGGTGTCCAAGGTCGAGCTAAAAGGGTAACAGAATAACTTAGTCCTGTGAGCAACTCATCATGTTAGACAGAAAGCAATTTGGTCCAAGGCGCAGCGTGCTGGAAAGTTGCCACTTCCTTTCTCTTTCAGCGCTGCTTTGCATTCTCATGCCTGTAAACAGCCTCTTCATCCCTTTCTGTGGGTAACTGGGCTTCCTTCCTGAAACCGTCCCAGATTCCAACTGCATTTGGCAATAATTTTTTATTTATGTTTGATACAAAAGTTTTCAAAGGAGCTTCACAGACACTAATCAGGGTAAAAATGCAAATCTAAAATCTGTCTTATTCTAATGTTTCCTTTGGAAACCATTTAATTTCTTACAAGCACACTTTGGCAGATGATGTGGCCCTTATAGTAATAAATCACAGGAACATAAGACACTTCACTGCAGCTGCAACATGGCTAGTTAGGATCCTATTCAAGAAAAAGGCTTAGGCAGTGTATTTTCTTTCCCATACTCTGCTGTACCATTTCTCCCCTGTATAGATCAAGTGAAAAGACTCTCAGAATGCTCTTATAATTGTCTCCTTGGAGTTATAATCTGCAAGTGCTTTTTTTTCTAAAAGATAAAAATACCCAAATCTTAATGGAGTCTATTTAAATGGCACATCATTAACTCTCCAGCCTCCTTCATGGTTTTGTAAATCTCTTTAATAAGGGTGAGAAGAAGCTTACAGGGGTCTCTTTGATTAAAGGTTTGACCTAGAATTACTTTGAAGTTGTATTACGGAGTCAGCAGGTTTACTGTGGTAGACTTAACAGAGAATCTTTTGAAGTGCTTTGCAGGTAGAGCCGTACAGACAGTAAGTGTTGTATAAAACTTGCTAAAACCACAGCAGGACACTGTGTTGAAAAGCCATCTCCATAGAGCCCTGGGAACACGCTACCTTGCTAGTTTAAAGCCTGAATTTGCAAGTCTTGTGATTGGGATTATATGGCAGAATTTCAAGAAAAGGAGGATAGATTCAGTGATCCTTTATCCCTATGCCCAGGGTTCCTGCAAGCTTATAATCACTAAAAGAGTAACAGTTCTAAGAAATTACTCCAATCAGCACAAACAGAGCCAGGACAGTGAGTGATAAAATGTTCTTCTCCTCCCCTACAATGACAGCATTAAAGACATTGCAAGTGAATTATTTGTCTCTGGTGTGTGACGTGTGCATCCTACCCCAGAACTTGGCGGCTGGATATAGATAGATTTCTCTGCAAGAGGTTCAATGGTTTTAATCCTTCCTGAGGTCAGTGACAGAGGAGGCTTCAGCTCTTATCAGAAACCCTTAGTGTTCTCTTAGAATAAGCCCCATTTCTACAGACTCTGGGGAAACCGAGTGCTGATCTGTTTAGCCTGATTAGGTGGCATCAAGGCTAAAATACTGTTGAGGGAGGCATTGCTGCAGAGCTGCTTGAACAAGAAAAATATCTGAGGTGATCCCACAAGTAGCTGGCATTCAAAGCACAGCTCAGGTGAGAACGTCCAACACACAGAAGGTAGACGACATGTTAGAGCACAAGCAGTGCTGTGTTCAGAGAGCAGTGCCAGATGCACTATGGGCTTCCTGAATGTCTGAGGGGATTTTGATATTTGAAGTTTTGTTACAGTTCCTTTAGAAGAAAGATGATAGATATAAATTCCTTAAAAAGCAGTAGAATAGTGCCTGCCTCCAGCTGTGGCTAAATAGAATGCTTCAGCAGCAGGTTGTACAAAGTAAAGCATTGCACTGATTTTGCTGGGGTGCATTTCCTTTATGACTCCCCAGCAATCTGCATACATCCTGCCAGAGAGAGAAGTGATTATTCCTACCTGTAACAGCCTAGCCTTTTGTGGGAGTAGTACTGCAGTATTTAAGCCTACTCAAATGCTGGATGACAAGAGCCAGGACAAAACCTTAGTCTCTGTGCAGTGCTGATGTAACTGTTGGGATGGTCTGACAGTAATGAGATGAAAGGCTTCCAGGTCACAGTTGCCCTTTGTCTAAGTGAGGAATGCTGTCCTTCATCCTGGGTTTGATCCAGCTCCAATTACTATGATGCAAAAGCTCCCACAAACTTTTCTATTATAATCTGTATTTGTATAAAGAAAGATCAGATCCTTAGTGTTTGTTGCTGAAGTACATGGTGCTACTTGTGCATTGTCTTCACAGACATCACCAAGAGCAGAAGATGATAACATCTCATTAGGAAAAACTCAGTTTCTGGAGAAACTAGCATATTTCTGTATGGACCAGCCAGAGGCTGCTTGAGCCATCCTATAGTCCCCAGCTGCCTGTAAGATCAGGCCCTTGTAAGAAGGAATACGTGGACCCATGGATGTGCCATTGTGCAGGGCATCATGAGAGTATGATGACAGTCTGGGGCTAAGCATGCACTGTTTTTCCCATGCTGCATATAGGGGCGTTAACTTGGGCTAAGCTTTCTCTTATTTCTGTTACGGAGTTTCAAAACAGCAGTGGTGTATGTAAAGGGCTAATGTGAGGCAAGTCCAGCTGTTTTCCCCTTTCCTGTTTTAGGCATGTAATCTTTTGGTCGTCTGAATCACCACCTCTGTTGGAAACACCCCCTTCTTTCACCTTGTATTCTCCTTGCGGGGAATACAGGCTCCTATCTTTGGATACCACACTGAAATCCAAAACAGGCTCTGTGTGTGCCCCTTCATGGACATAAAGCTCGAACAGGAAAAATATTACCTTCTACTCCTTGGAACTCTGACATCTGTCTCCTACTCTCTGATTTTCATACTATGCCATTTCCTCACCTATTTTACTGAGTGTGTAGGAGCCTTTATTGCTTCCAGTATTTAGACAGAATGAAAACTGTTGCTGAAATGAATAGCTCCTGAAATTGTTTCCTTGCTGGGAA
Organism: Psittacus erithacus; assembly: GCA_009867235.2. Taxonomy (NCBI): domain Eukaryota; kingdom Metazoa; phylum Chordata; class Aves; order Psittaciformes; family Psittacidae; genus Psittacus; species Psittacus erithacus. Next base: position 60,345 of record WYDI02011067.1, read on the forward strand.
TCATTAATATGCCATAAGGATTCAACTCATGTATCTGAGCTAATACTGCGCCCAGAATTGCTAAAACTGTTTCTCTTGGACCCTTAACCCTTCAATGGATAGGAGAGGATGATTTTTTTCCACATAGTAGCTGAGGTCTCAAATGTATATCTGCTGCAGTCATTCAAGATGTCACATTTGAGCAATAACCTCTCATGGAGTGTTACAGATCTTACTCTTTCACCAGGGATGTCAGGACATTCAACAAAGTAATTCTCAATTCAGATGTGGGGAAAAGGAGGCATAAGAAATATCAAAATGTCTCTTGCAGAGCTGAGAATAGAGCTGCCCTCGGGCTTCCTAGGACACCAGGCAAGTCTTTCATTTTCCTGTGCCAGTGGTCCATAAACCGACATGGTACAGGAATGCATCTCTTTCCAGCGCTCAGAGGTCTGGGAAATGCAGCTGGAACTGGCTGGAGTAGCCAGTGTTGGAAGAAACTTTCCCAGTTGGGAATAGTCTGAAATGAAAATGTGGAGTAAGGACAAGAGACTGCAGTTGATGAAGATTTGAAGGCAAGTGGCTGTGAGTGATTGACAGTGCTCCCTCAGCCTATTGCAAATGCAGAATTAAACGTACTGGCTTTAATCACCTTCCGCAAGCCTTTCTGATGTTTACCTGCTACTTGCAAGGAAATAGTCACTCTGGCTCAGCTGACAAATGGTAGTTCATTAGGATATGGTAATTTGATTGCTTGTGGTTGTCTTTCTCTGCTCTTAGTATCTGAGAAAGAAGAGTATTCTAAATGGTAAGGGAAATAATCTGTCCTGATTTATGGTACAAAAAAATCCCTGAGGAAGATTAATTCAAAGAAACAAAAGTGTCTATTAACATAAATGACTGTTAGCTATAGTGAGCATTAAACTTAGACATATCTATTCTCTCCATGTGGTGCCGCAGTTTTTAGTGTAGAGGCTTGAGTGCTCCATTAAGCTGAATGAGGAATAGTAGAAGCTTTATAGCTCAGCTAGGCACTGAAATGGTACTGGTTTGGAAAGCTTCACAGATGAGACAGGCTTGAGAAAAATAGGTGAATCAAAGCTGTAGTTAGAAAACCAACTAAGGCCCAATACACCCATTTCTCCTATGGTTTAGTAACGATACTTCTGTTGATTTACTCTCCTTACCCTGCCTAAGGAGATGAGATCTATAGCAATGATAGAAAGCTCCATTTTGAACTTATGTGAACTCACTCAACAAGGGGATTAAAATTGGATTTCAGTTTAGTAGCTCTTATGTTGTCTAGCATCCGGAAGTGTGTTACTAGCAGGATAGATATCTTGCCTGGTGCGTGTCTGTGTGTCCTTGAGTGCTATTGTGCTACATTTTTAGGGCAGGGTTGCTCAGGCTGCATCTTGAAGGCCTGTTGTGGCTGAGCCTATCCCTCTGTGGGCTGTTCTCAGGTCAAACAGGTTGTGCTGGGACCAGCCTGCTGCACTACATTGGCTCTGCAGTAAGCCCAGCGTGGTTTCCTCAGCTGAGGAAGCTACCCTTCTGCACTTGCAGAGCAAAGCACATTTGCTTAGGAGGTGTCAGGGCTGTGTGCATGTACAGTCAGCCCAGCATGGTGAGAGGAGACAGCTCTGTGGTCTCTGGCTCTTCTCAGGGTGAGACTGAGGAACTGACCCAGCTAACCAAAGACAGGGTAGTTGTGTCCGTGCTGCAAGGTGGAGCAGTCTTGCAAGAGGGCTTTGCATGTTGATCTTTGTGATCTCCATTTACATTGCTCTGGCAGATTGTGCTCATGGTGGGTTAATGAGTACTCAGATGGGTAATGAGGCATTACTGCAGTACTATCAGTTGTATTAAAGGAAATGGGAAAAGCAAGAAAAATACTTGAGATAAGCAGATGCAATAATGCATTAGTAATCCAGACAATGCCAAAGGAAGTGGTGACTTCCAAAATTAGCCAGCTTCATTTATAAGGGTGAAAGAGTCAAGATGTTTTGCAGATGGGTTCTGAAATGGATTCTGGAGAGGCAAGGAGACAAAGGTGCCTGTACTAGGAAGTTAAGGCTTGGTAGAAAAATCTAGAGCCTACTTCAGCTGTTTCACAGGGAGCCATTGAAGGAAACTGAGAGCTGGGAACTGTTTCTGATCTGATGAAATAGATCTTTCCTTCAGGATTAACTTTGTGTGGGCAAGTGGGTCAGTGACTTCTTCCTCCTCTGGCTGCTACAAAATCTTCAGCTGGGCAGCTAAATGGTTACCTCAGTTGTCAATCCTGGGCCAGACAAGAGGCCTGATATTTTATTTATTTATTTATTTATTTAACCTGAAGTGTCCTTTGTCTTCATATAAAATACATGTGAGAGTAGCTCTTGAAGTACCTTGGAAGATAACTGTTTATGGCAGCTTGTGCAGAAGGGAACAGACTTTTACTCTATTTAGCTAGATCCTGGCTTCAGCCCTTGCTTGTTTATTGTTGTTGGAACACTGAATAAAGTGAGTAAAAGGTCACATCATTTGGTCTTTTAACTTCATCCTGGCAGGAAAAAATCTCGATGAGGCTGCAGAAGGACTGCAGAAGAGATAGCAGCGTTGCTATAGGAAAGCATCTCAAAGCAGACTGCATGTGTTCACCACAACTGGCAGAACTTAAGGAACAGAAGCTCCTTGGCTTGAAGGTAGTCACTATAGTACTGAAATATAGAAAAGTATGGTAGAAGCCAGTGGCCAAACAGTATATTCCTGAGGCTATTCCATGTATCACCCTTGGTACCGTTCATTCAAAGGCTGGCAGTTCGCTGTGCTGGTTGTAGCTGATTCTGAGGGCTGTTTGTTTCTGATTCTCTGCACTGGAGAATGAGGTAGATATGTAGAAGACTTGCTACTGGACCTGCTTTTAGATAGACTTGGAAACTGAAGAAAATGAAAGTTTTTCTTAAATTGAGGTGGAAAGACTAAAGTGGTGAGAGATTGCACGCTGAAGCGGAGTTGCTTTCCGTCTGACAGACTGGTCAGTACGCTGGTGTCTTGATTGCATTTGTTTTTAAGCAAATATCTTTCTGAATGGGGAAAGTAAAATAACAGCCAGCTAGCTTCACCTCAGTAAAAAGTGTGCTGCTCATTCCCAAGCTTGCAGGCAACACCATCTCTTGTTCTGAGCCAGCCCCAGGGCTAGATGAGTTCACAGTTACAAGCCTTTACAATATACAGGCAAAACAGACCCCAGGAGCTGACTGTGTTTTGGGAGAGAAAGAGCCATCTGAAAACTTCATCCTTTGTTAAGGTATGGGTAAATCTACTGCCTGTTGTATTTTAACTCCACTTGTTGCCCTTCAAGCACACATCTAAACTCTTGCCAGTAAGAGGCATTGTAAGCCATTTCATTCTGACTGCTTGATATCTGCTGTTGAAAGACTGGTCATAAAATCACATGCATTAAATTACACTGGAAAACTAGCAGCATGATACAGAATAAACTGCAGTGTTTTATGTATATGGCTTATGGCACAATATTTGTCTTGGTCTCTGAGGAGGATTCCTACAAAATATGATGAAATGATGGGTTGGAAGTGGAAAGGACCAGGGCTGGTTTTCTTGCTGTAAGACATTTACCTTAAATCTAGAGGCTGAGTTGCAAGTTGCTTGGCTAGAGGGACTGTGAGTGACAAAGGGTGACGGTATTGGTGGGGCTCTGCAGAAGTCAGAGCAAGCAGCTCCTACTGCAATTAACTCAGGGCTTTGCTGGCTCCCACTGCTCTGGATTGATCTGGGTAGGTTGTGGGGTGGTGTAAATTATCTCCACTCACAAGACACAGTGGAACACAGTGTCCTGTTTATAAGGATACATATTAGCTCTACTTACAGTTTTTTGTAAGTACAACTAGAGGACTGAATATTTGATGTGGAGCTCACGCAAGTCACTTAGTGTAGCTGAAGTGACATTGTAAGCCTTAACTCTCAACAGCTTCCTGGTTCAGTATTCTATTCCTGGCCTTGGGAATAGAAATCCGTCTTTTTGAGTTCTGGTGAGCACCAGGCTTCATGCTCTGTGTCTCGCAGCGCTCCAGTACCATTGCTTTTTGGCAATGGGATGGGTGTTAGGCCGTGAAAAGGATGGGTGGGGAACCTCTCTTGGCCCTTTCTTCTTGCCAGATCAAACTGGTCACACTGGGGCTTGGGAATACTGTACAGAAAATAGGAGGTGTGCATGGTGAAGCCTAACTATTCTAGATGGATTAGGGACTATCATGTTTGAATCAATCTCTCTCTCTCTCGCCCTCTCCTTTCCCCCTTTCCTCCCTTTCTCCTTTTCTTCTTTTCTTCTTTCTTTCCCCTACAGATGGGTTATTATGTTTTGACTTCAGTTATATTCACATCTGTTTCTCAACAGAGGTGTTTGTTTTTATAACTGGGAGCTGAGGCTTTTTGTAGAAGATGAGTTATAAAGTGCTTAATTAGGAGGATGGAGAGCAGCTTGAAATGAAACCTTCACCTTCCCAGTGAGAGTGACATTGTGCTTTTCTGCTGTAGAGGCTGTATTGATTAATTCACTCTGCCTTGAAATGTTATTGTGCTAGTTGCCTTAGCTCTAGCAAATGGGGTTTTTATAATGAAGGAGAAAGGGTTTGAAATAATGAGACACAAAAATAATCACTGTGGTGGAGCAACAGAAAACTCCATCTTCTTAAAAACCTTACAAAAAGTCTCTTCCTGTGTGATTGGTCAGTGCTGTGGTACTGCTCAGGGACAGCTCTGCTCTCTCCTGAGTTGATGGGGAGACAGCAATTTCTGAAATGAAAATGAGAACACAGTGAGGGTACTTAAACTACTCCAGACTCCTTGATAAACGTGATGAGTAAACTTAGACAGTGACCAGTATATCAGAAACACATACAGAATATGCTCTGCTTGAAGAGGGGTGAGAAGAGAGCCCTCGCTTTTGCCTCCAAAACCCCACACCAAAACCATGCCAAAAACCCTGTTGGGCTATTTCTTGGCTATTTTGAAAGCAAGCAACCTAGCATGTGTCTAGTTCTAATAGGCTATTTTCTAAAAGGAAGCTTAATCTCTTAACATTAGTGGAATATTTCCATGGACATCTCTATCTTGTGGCATATCCATTGTAGGAAGAAACTGGGGGGGAGAGGAGAAACAGGAAGGAGACTCTTGTCCTTGACAATATTCTGGTTATCGATATAAAATAAGTTTGTGATTGAAATATTTATTTGAACTGAATGCAAGAGAGGATGCAAGGGTGTTTTAGGTACAGAGGTTTCATTGCCTTTGAAACAGCATTTGCTGCAGCAGCAGAAATTGTCAGCTGATGGCTAGTATTCTTATTTGCTTCTATATAAATCAAACAAACTCAGATTTCTACCACTTTAATGGTTCTCAATGTTTAAGTATCATCTTCTATTTCATACCCACCAAGTAATTCTACAAGCTCTGAGGAACTTCAGCTGCAAAACACCAAAAAGTAATTAATAATATTTGTTCCTTACAAATGGGATGGTCTCAAGCCCAGCTAATTTTGAACTGTAATCCACAGAGCTGTTGCATTCTCACATTCCAGTTGAAGACAAGGGAAGCTGGAGGAGCTTCTTGTTAGAGAGCAAACAAGTGGATTAGGTTGAGTATGGTGCTCCGCTGACACAGGTACAGTCTTCAGCAGTGGAGTTACTGAACTGAGAGCAGGGGTAGAAGGCCTGGCCTCTGTCTGCACCTGCATTTTCCAAAAAGCCCTAAATGACTTGCCAGGAATAGAATCCAGGTCTGCACGGTGGTAACGATCTTTCTGCTCTCTGCGTGTATTTTTGAGATGAATACATGCTAAAACCAATCTGGTAGCTGTAAAAACCAGTAAAAATTACCCTGCTGGAAATAAAAATGTCAGACTCACTTGTGATTATTTAAGAGGAAAAACCCATCGTGAACTGCATTAGAAATGAGGCCTGTGCGGAAGAGGTTTTTTAGGTTCTCTGTATTCTCTCAGTGCAGCACTGATGGCTACTCAGAAGTACAGCTATTTAAAATAACAGTTTGGTGGTGCCATTAAACTGTGTTTCTCCAATACAAAGTATAGTCCAGAGAGAAGGATTTTTAGTATATCCTTAAAAAGTCAACAGTCCACCTTTTCCTGATGAATATCCTTGACTGTGGGAGCAAATGGTGCTGTAACTAGCCTCAGCCCCATCCTTGTTCAAGAGGCAAAGTATTTAATAAATAAAAAAAGAATTTGGGATTGTCTATGGGATCTGAATTTGAGAACTGTGGGTTTGGGTCCCAGTGTAATGTGGATGCAATTGCAAAAATCAATGCATAAAACAGAGCCCAGAAGAGAATTATATTTAACAGGAGACGGAAAATCAAAACAGGTTCCAAACAAATCAGAAATTAAGACTGCAGCAGCTTGAGCTGAGTTTGCCCTATAGGAAAAGCTTATAAATGTTACAAAGGTAATTTTTTTTTTGCCAGAATTCCCCATAAATATTGTTTGCCCATGTCATGTCTCTGTTCTGTGACGTAATACACTGATATGGTAGCAGATCAACAGCAGTAAAATGACAAGAAGATAATTAAAGCTTCACTTCACAACATGTTGGAACTTTAAAGATATTGGAAGGTGCTGACACAAATTCTGAGCACCTGAGCTGCAGCAATATCACAGAACAGGAGCAATATAACTTTTAGTCTAGAGAAATATCCTGTATTTCCCAGATCTAATAAAGTATATTGTATCCTTAATTTGTTTTAGGAAAAGATCCAAGTGCTTTGCATTTGTTTGACCTAATCCAATCTTGACTGTTGCTAAAATGAAAGGGCTCTGTTTGGCATGTCACACAGGGAAAGATCTACTAAATACATAGCTTTTGGAAGAGAATGGTCACTTGTGTTTACAATAGTAATCAAACCAATGAGAAGCCCACCTGTTTTCATATAGGTTTATGTAGTTTAAAAAGCACTGTAAGTCTTCACTAGTTAAAATATTTGTAAGAAGAGAAGGTTCAGAGGGGGCCTGATTGCTGTCTGCCTGATCGGAGAACATGGGAGAGGCAGAACCAAACTCTTCATAATCGCACAGGGACGGGATGAGAGTCAATGGGTGCGAGTTGGAACACAGGAAATTCTGGTTAATTGTAAGGAAAATCTTTTCTTCAGGTTACATGTGTTATAATGGCAAGCATTCTATGGACTCCTCTGTTCCCATGCCCAATTCTGCTGCTTGCCTTCCTGATCCTGTACCATTTCTAGGTGCTAGCATCCATTACTGAGGCGCTTGAGCTTTTTTATCTTTGCTGACTGGGTTTTTTTTGCCAGAAGCAGGTAAAGGAGCTGGTACCACGTCAGCTGGTTATTTACAACTGTCCAGCAGCCCATTAAATGTCTGCTTTGGGTAGCTGAGGTCCCTGGATGGATAGTTTAGAATATATTTTACACACTTAAGCACCAGTGCCCCTTTTCTCCCTTGAGTTACTGCAACATTCTTTATGCCTCCTATTTGTTTAACTCATCTTGCAAAAGAAAATGTTTAATGAGCCCCACTTGGGATTTCCCAACAGTTTGGCTGCAAACTGTCATTTCCAAAGGATATATTAATGGTGCTGTTATTTCTTGACCATATCAATGTTAATGCATGTATGTGCTGTTTCTGCCTTGTGCTCCCATAATTACAAGCCTCTGTTTGGCAAATGAGGATATGTTTGCTTTCTTGATTAAGCAGGTTCTAAGAAATTTTTCCATGCTTGGTAGGACATAACTTATGAAAAGAGCGAGTTTAGAAGAGAAGCCCAGCAGTGGAGATTCTTAGCATTTCCCTAATGCTTTCCTCTGCTGGGCAGAAAGCAGTTTGTGAATGCTAATGAAATCAGCTTTGCATTACCCCAGTGAAGTGGCTGTGCATTATTCCTATGAGAAGAGGGAGGCACAGCATGATTAAGTGACTTGTCTGGATTCAAATGGCTGCTGGGATTCCAGCATTTGCTCAGGTGTTGGCTTTCAGCACCAGACCCAGGGATATAGTACAGGCTTGGTAAAGTGTTTTTTTTGTTTCCTGGAAACTGGTATTTTGTCTCATAAAAGCTAAAGTTTAGTTTAAACTGAAATGTCTTTACTTTTTATGGTTGGGAAGTTAATATTCAAAACATGAACTGCATGTAATCAATGCCTTATTTCTGCAGTCAGCCTGAAATAATAAATACTAGAGAGAAATGGGCTGCAAGTATTTCTCCCCTGAAGACTTAGTTCAAGTGTTTGCCATGAAGACTCAGATGATGCTGATGAACCATTTCTCCTCCAGTCAAATGAGACAAGAAAGGAGCAGAGTGGGGGTATTAATGTGCTAGAAGAGACTGTGCCTGTCACATCTGCATCGAAGGGAATGGACGTTGGGCTATATGTGAATTCCCATTTCTCTCCCCTCCAGTCTCTGCTTGGGTCACAGAGCAAAGAGCTGTTCCTTAGACATGGTCAGTGATGCCCCATCACTGAAATTGACCTGGTGGGGGCCATCTCTTAATGCTTTCTTTTTCTCTGATGAGCCCTTTGAGCCCTCTGATGTCCCTTCACAGCTCTGGCATTGTCAGGATTGCATGTTTCACACTGGCTTCTGTAGCATTTAAAAGGAGCCACCTTGGTATGTTTCTGTCTTGCTGAATACTGCTGATTATTTTTCACTGAAGTTGCCTTAGAAGCTGTTGTAGGTTTAATTCTATGATATTATGATATACCTGTATGGTCTTCAGAATTTTTAAGCTTCTCTGGAGGAACTGGGAAAGTTGGAAGGAGTTAGCTATGGATGGCCCGAGCTCGCTCTTGATGTACTCGTGCACTCTGATATTTAAACTGAAATAAGTCTGGTCAGGCAGCTTTGTTGACACATGGAGATGGGAATATGTACAGGGATCTGCTGGCTAGGTCTGTCTTCAGTTCTGGGAAGCTGCTGAGATCATCCACTGGGTGAAATGAAGACTGTCTCTTGGTGGTGCTGCAGCTGATTTACCAGTGCTGAATCCCATCCAGCTTGAAAGCTGATATTCCTTTATATGCTACCCTATGGAGAATGGTGTAAATGAGAGCCTGTGCAAGGAGGTCAATAAGCAGTTTAATTTAGTGGTTGGTAAGTGCTCCTGATTCCCGTGATCCTTCCAGGATCTAATTCTCTAAGCACTTGTGTCAGTGAAATTGCTGTTAACCCTCGGTTCACTGGCAGTGTTGCTGTGCCTGACAATGTGGGACTCTAGCAGCAGAGAGGTACTTGTGATCCCAGATATTTCTGAGTGGACAGAAGCAATCAGTTGAATGGAAAGCTGGATTGTGATGCAAAATGGCCTGTTGTGTGCTAAGCCCAGTGTGAGAAAGGAAAGCATACTTAAAAGAACCAGCATGCTAGCAAGCAGCAACATGAGTGTGTCTAATCTGGATGGCCTGCTGTGGGATGAGGAAAGACAGTAGACGGGCTCTTTCATCTGGTGCTGTTGTCTCCTGTGCTGACAGCAGGCTCCCTACAACCAAAATCTGAAGCTGAGATGATTCCTGATGCTTTGGGAAGGATTTCTGTTCACCCAGACAAGGGGGAAGTGAGCAGCTTTTGTCACAAGTAATAAAGTGGCTGTCTGAGATTGTGGAATGGAGCTGACTGGGTCACTGGGGTAATGTTCCTTGTCTCAGGATGGGAGTGCAGGTGGGTGCCTAGAGCCTGTGCCCCAGTCCAGCTTCATCCATCCTGGATCTTGGCTTTCCAGGTGGCTGCACGCTATCCTTTTGCCCTTCCACCTCACTAAGTCGAGTAGCTCTCACATGAAACTGTGCCTGGAGCAGTCAGTCGATTACTGTTCATCTAAAAATGGTATTAACAGGCAAGCATGTGCTTGTGCTTGTGTGCACGCGTGTTTTGGGAATCAGAGAGCAAGCAGTCCAACACCAGCTTTTGATTTAGGCCTTGGGGATGTACAAGCCTCCACAAAATGTGTTTTTTTTTGTGATGGATAAGCAGTGAGATGCTTTTATATGGCAACTATTGCAGTACATGATAGAGACTAGGGATAGCACTGTATGTTTTCCTTCAAAGACAGCAAGCTTTCAGTTGCACAGAAACAGCTGGGAAACTTTGAATAATCTTCTATGGCTGTGAGTTTGTGGTGCTTCTCCTCCTCTTCTCTCGTCTACTGAGTTTAAAATTTGAGGTCAGTTTCTCAAGCCTGAGCTAATGAGGACATGTGCACACATGGGCATTAGACAGAAATGGGGTCATGTCAGCCTTCTCACTAGTGTAAAACCTTTGTAGTATTAGTGAAAATCACTTTTCTTTTTCCCTTTTTTGTGACCAAAGGGAGGCAAAGAGAACTCTGCTGCCTTAACAGCCTCCCCCCGGCAGGATCAGTTACAATGGAAAGTTATTGCAGCATGAAGATCAGAGCAAAGACTCTGACAGAGTGCAGCTGGTTCAAATCAGCCTTGATTAATCCATCATCTATGCCTGAAAATTGGTGGTGAAAAGTTGTCAAGGCCACTGCACACAGGCCAAGGCTGATGGTGGTTATTCCTTGAGGGGCTGGGCTTTCACCCACATTTACACCAAGCCCTAAATGAATAATACTTAAAAAATGAAGGGAGGCAGTGGTGTCCAGCAAAGGCTTACTCCTTCTATCTGAATTTACTTGGGTGTAGATCCTCAAGGAGGCAGATAGGGGACAAGTTACTACTTTGGGGCCTTTAAGTCCGAAGTTAAAATCTCTATATTAATGTGGGAGAGCCCATGTCTTCAGGTGTATTTGATTTCTGTTGCTACTTGGCTGATGGAGAAATAAATCACACCTGTGCTGTAAATCACACCAGTCTCCAGCTGGGGCTATAGTCTTTTTGAGCTTGTCTTGGTTGTGGCTGCTGATCTAACAGGTATTTGTTAGAGCTTCTGTAGGGGAGTAGGTTCTTTGTTGCCCTGTTGAAGGGGAAAGTGGTATTGTGGGAGGACTAAAGTTGTTTCTTTCTTTTATTTAGGAAGATTTAGTCCATCTTCTGGATGAGTGCTCCGTTAGATATGTACCCTCTGGAGAGGGCAACAGCTGGCTGCTGGGAGGAGAAAGAGTGAGTATGGTGTTTTCTGTTTGGGATTTGCAGAGAAATAAGGAATCCTGTTATACAAAATAGCAATAAACTGGGACAGAGAGGAAGGACTGCAGTCCAGGTGGTTTTCCTCTGCTAGTATATATAGAGTACTGTGCTTTTCTGTGATTAATGATTGTGTAAGTGATCCATGTGGAGTAGATCTGCCTTAGTTGATATGAATGAAAGCATTGCTTTCTGTCCTTTGTCCCAGGTAGCCTGTTGCCAGGGCATCCACCTTGGAGTGGTGTGCTTGAGTTTCCTCTGGAAAGAGGGATCTGAACTTGAGACTTTCTGTGTACTTGATCCTGAGGTTAGATAGGCTTCTTTATAGCAAAGCTTAAAGGTAACATGTGCCTAGTGAATTTGTAATGGGTGTTTGCTGGCCTGGTCAACAGCTTTTTGTGTGTGAGTGGAAAATATGTTGTAGGCAGCAATGGCAGCTCGAGAAAGGTATTTGTTAGCACAGAGAAGAGGACAAAAAAAAGGAGCAGTGTGATGGTTCAAAGAGACTTCCTTTTGTTCAAAAAGTTCAAGAGACTTTTCAAGGTATGTGGGGAGGTTCATCTCTGCGGTTGAAAGAGAAACTGCTTTGGAGAAATGGGCTTTCTGTGCTCTCAGCACTTCTTGCTGACCACTTGAAGAGGCTCCTGTTGTTCTTGGGAGTACACATTAATTACCATAGAGTCAGGCTCATAACAATAGATATTTCTAAACATCACTAATAAACTACAGAGGGAAGAACGTGGGAGGGATTGGTGGTGATATTTTATTTCTGGACTCTTCTGAATAGTGACGCTGGTCCTAGTGTGCACGACAACAATTGGATTATGTTTCAGCTGAAGCTTATAAAGGGTTCTGTGTTTAGTAAAAGGACCTTTGTGGTTCCCCTTCTGCAGCGCATTGTGGTGTTTGTATGGTGCATAGGATACTGGGAGTGTAATTCAGATGCCGTGTGCTCCTTCACAAGGCAAAACAACAGTAAAACATGAGGAGCTACAACACTCTGCTCAGGCATTTTGTGGCTGCAGCTTTTATTTCTTTGAAAACTGTTGAAAGAGCACAGGATTGTAATTAGTTGAGCCTTATTCTTCTGATTACTGCTTAAACCTTAATATCCTGGAAAGTGTGGTATTTTTCTATCAAAAAGGATATTTTTACAGTCCATATTTCCATAGAACCTCATCCATAAGGAGAAATGGTCCATTACTTAGAATAAATTTCCTGAATGTTTTTCAAGTACTTACTTGCTTAACGGAACCATTAGTATCACAATTACTTATAAAGAAAAATGCCAACTAACCAGAAAAACGCTTTGCAGGTCTCGGGCTGTTCATATGTATAATGCTGTGACATACTTTATAAGCAAAAGATTCTTCTGTATTCATTTTGAAAGCTGGCATCATGTTAATGAGCTAAAGGCTTCCTTAAAGCAAGCCTTTAAGACTCTCAGATCCTACTGAACTTATAATTGCTATTTGTTGGCAGGGTCAGCAACTTTCAGGTCTCAATAGATTACTGAATGGGTGTAAAACTGCTATCCAAATACATCTGCAAATATCCCTCTACCTCTGCTCTGCCTGTGCATTGTAAATAGCTAAGGGAGGAAAACATCAACTGCTGAACAAGAAGGTTCCTAAATGACAGCAGTAATTTAACCAATTATAATTTATTTATTCCTTCATTACTCATTGTGCTATGGCTAAAAATGAGTGCTTTTGTGTTTTGCTCTTCTCCAGCAGTGTTACTAGAAGGAAAGGTTCCTTTTTCATATTCCTGCAGATTCAGTGCATCTGCAGACAACAGTTTATCACAGCAGAATGAGCTAGTGTAGGCTGAGAATTATTCTGCTTACAAAAACCACGGGCAGACAATCTCTAGAGCATCCTGGACACAGGGGGAAAATGTGCTTTTAGTTAGACAAGTAGTTACTCACATTGGCCATCAGGAGTTTTATTGTGCATTATTTTTCTTTTTAATCTATGAAATGGCTGACCTAAGCTTTGTACCTGATTCTGAGGAGAACCTGCATAGTTTGCATAATTTGCCTTGAATGTGGCTACTGAGCTCAAAACATGTCACTGTAACAATTGCTATCAAGGAGAGGCAATCTGGCTTGTGGAAGTTTCTATACTCATTAGACAGTCTGCTCATTGCATCTTAGTATTGAGTAAAATCTAATTTAGTTTAGGTCAGAAGCTTGAAACTTGAACAAAGAAACCTGAAGGTAGGGTGTTATTCAGGGTGTTCAGATTTCTACAACTTGTTGTTGTAATGTTGCATAGAGGGCAACCAAAAGCACAGGCCCTGCAGTCGATGTATTAACTAATGGTACTATAAAATAACTTAGGTTGGAAGGGACCTCAGGGGGGTCATCTGTTCAGAGATGCCCTGCTTGAAGCAGGGCCAGCTTGGATCAGGCTGCTCAGTTTTGTCCAGTTAAGTGCTAAATGTTTCCAAGGATAAAGCTTCCCCACCTGCCTGGCCCCTGTTCTAGGGTTTGATCACCTACATGGTTGGGGGGTAAATGCATGTAATACCTAACCAGAATTTCAAGCACTGGTCTGTATTTGTGTTGACTGCAAATGGGACCAAATGACTGCAAAGTTGCTGAGAATGCTGTCTAGGTCATTTACAAAAGACTTTAAATAGCATTGGCTTTAATATCCATCTCTGAGGCATGTTACTAGTGGCACCAGTGGGACTTTGTGCTGTTGATCACAAGATTGGTGTTTTTTCACTTAAGCCAGTTATGCTGTATTTGTAAGATTAGGATAGTAGCTGGTGACTTGCATGTTTCACTGTGTTGCACATGGTGTGCCTGGATGTACTTCTCTTGTTGTCTAAGATTTTCTGTTCCATTCCCTCCCTCTTTAAAAAAAGAGAAGCGAATGAAGTGTTGTGACTAGTGTGCCACTCCTGAGCCGCACAATCATAACTCGTGTTGATCTACCTGAGAGAGCAGCCTCTGGAGTTTGGTAATGTTGCACTCTTTTGCAGAGAACCCATGAGAACATGCCGTTCTGTGCGTTGCATGGCTTGCACTTCAGGAGCAGCAGATCCTCCGCGCTTCCATGGCTTTGAGAACTTTGGGATTAAAGTGTCACTAGGCTGCTGCTTTGTTGTGTGTACAGTACCAGTGGGTCAGGTTAGACAGGCATGAGGCAGGCAGCATGCCCAGAATACCAGCAGTAATATCCACTCTAGCTCTTGTTGTTTTGACTCATTGCCTTGACTGTCTCCTGCCTTGGTTCAGCTGCTAATGATGGCCCTAGGGCTGGTGTTGGTTGTAGAGCAGGGTTTGGAAATAGTTTGTATTAGCAATAATATATTTTAATTACAAGCAAGCAGAGGTTACTTAGCCCCTGTTAATGTGAAACATAACTTTACATACCAGGTGCCCTATGCTGGTGGTGGCTAGACAAGTTAGATGCTGGAGAGCAGTGACGGTAGGTGAGCTGGGAGCCAAGGGTGATATGAATCTCTTTAATCTGATACTAAATAGATGCTACTGAAGATTAAGAACAAGGCTTGTTATTTTATAGTGTGAAGAGTTATCTTGGAGTTGATAAAGGGAAGTAGGACCAGAAATTTAATGTGTTTTATCTAGTAACTTAATCAGGTGTGAGATTGGCTGTGTAAAACAGGTCATAGGCTGTTAATGAAGATTCCTGTGATGTGAGGCCTGAGGTATATTGACAGCAGACAGAAAAAAGAGGAAAATTTGTGTATTTCTGATACAGACTTGACAGAAGGTGAATTAGAAAGCAGTAAAGTCAGCCTGTGTCTGATGTCTAGACTATATAATATTATGGGAACCTTATTTCCAGATTTATATAGTGGAAAAGAAAGGGGATAGTATTTACAAATCAAGACACAAATCCATAGCCTTCTCTCCCTGACAAAGCAGGACCATCTGTTTCTTGCTAGCATTTTCAAGTGTCAGCTTTTATTGCATTCCTTCTTCCTTGCAAGTGATTTTCCTTGAGCAGCTAATTAATGAGGAAAACCTCCCAGCATCTAATAAATATAGAGATCTTTGTTAAGCCTTCTTGACTTCACTGAGACCAGTCTAGTCTTCAGATGGCCAGCCCTTACCAAATGATGGTACATCTCATAACTAGCTGTCATGTCCCCTGTAAGCTTACCTACTCAGGAGAATGGCAACTTGTTTGGATAACAGATTGCCTTAAGTCATGATTCTGCTACTTTGCTGACCAAATGGCAAGGCATCTCTTTTGCTTTTACTGCTTTAACACTTTTTTCTTGCCATGGTGCTTTCATACTGGTTAAAAAGGCTATGAGTTTGTTGCATTGTGAGTGGCTGTACAGTTACTCTTTCAATTCCAACCAGCTCTTTTTTGTCCTATGCAATTACTATTTACAAATTTAGTCTGCTAGTTATTTTCTCTTCCAGTTGCTTCAGAAAAAAGTTATATAAACTATTATATACATATAGATACATGCACATAACTAACGCTAATCCCTGTGAAAGCACACTTAAAGATGTCTTTCTTGTTCAAAACTGCTGCCCGGTGTTGCTCTTTGCTTATGATTCCCAGTTACCTTTCAAACCATCTGACAGTGCTTCTGTCCAAACCCATTTGATTCAAATGTTTTGGTGATTTTTTGTGAGGCACTGTAGGGGGTGTTTGATGAAAGTCAAGATACTGCATCTCCCATGTTCCCTTCTGCTACTTGTGTCTGTAATTCCATCAAACAAAGCAATTGGACTTCCTTGGCCCAACTTGTTTTATTGGCTGTAGTGCCAGTGCAAGCAGCAGCACACAGTATGGGGTCTTCATCCTGGATAGAAGAGGGAATGTTTCCCTGAGAGTTACTATTGAGTCTTCCAAGACAGACAGGTATTACTGTGCAGGTGATGAATGCAGAAAAGACACATAAATGACAGGAATGCAGCACTCTGCAATGCGTCAGGAGGGAAAGTGCCATGATGGTTCTGTTCCGGAGTTGCCATGTGAATGCTAAGGCAGTGGTAATGATACTGTGTCTCAGCATGTGCCTGCAGGCTCGTCTTTGTTGGCCTTTCCTATACAGGCTCTCTATGCCCATTTATTTTTGCTGGGTATTTCATACACTGGTCTGTAACTCAAGCTCTGTGTGCCTCAAAAATGCCTGTATTAAAGCACTTTTCTGTGGCAAAGGGGGCCAAAGGGACTCTTCAGAGTTGAAGGAGCTGCTCTTCTTAAGAACTAACAGGAACTAGCCTGGCTGAAAACTAATGACATAATGAGCTCGTGACCAAAATTCAAGATGCAGCAACTTCACAAAGCCTAGTCAAGGGAGCTGCTTCTTATGATGGGAATACAGTTGGAATGATAACGAGCCTTGGCCAATATAAACTCTGTAGTGCTCCTGCTCCCTGGCAGCATAGTAAGATGCTGCAGCTGGCTCTGTACTGCGACTGGCTGTGTTGCTGCCCGTGTAGTTTTGTATTTTCCCAGCCAGTCTACTGACTGTTTTTCAGGGAAATCTGTAGCTCTGAAAGTGCCCTTAGACCTGCTTCACATTCTTCACTTCTGTGTGCTTCAGCATTAGTGCAAGGGGAATGGAGAAAATGGGTTTATAGCTGGCTAGGAAAAGTCTTTGCTTGTGGAAATGCTGCGGGAGGAAAACTGTCCAAGGTTATCTATGGCTCCTGGACTGAGAATGAATGAAAGACTCTGGTTGAGCCCAGCGGCCTTCTGCTATGCAGCTGGAGCATGCAGGGTGCTGCCAGCGCCCAGTTGGCGCTGTGTGCCAGTATGCTCTCCTCTTCCCTACTAGTGCTGCTGTGCTGACCAAGCTTCCCTTTATGGCTCTTGCATTTGGAAGGCTGTCGAGAAGCACTTGCTTTCGCAACTGTTGGACACGCTGCTTCACAGCTGTGGCCAGGCGGCAGCGCTGTGCATGTGAAATGGTTCCTGCTGGAGCACAAAGCAAACTACTTTTAGGGATGCAGTGCCCTGACTTTGTGGGAAGTTGCAGCTCTGCTGAGGTAGTGTGCTGAAAGAGTATGTGATATATATTTCTTTTCCTTAGTGTCTCTTGAAAGACAGATTCCTGCTTGCATCTTGTGTGTGCTGCTTAACAACCTGGCAATTTGCTGCGGGAGGACCTACATCACATGTGGAATTTGTGACTGCAGTTGAAGGGCAAATTGATTTTTGTGTACTATACTGCTCTTCATCTCTTTGGGGGTCAGGATCACTACAGCTGTGCCAAGAGCTCCTGAATTCTTCCTTCTGTCCCTTAACTTGCTCGAACAACCTAATAGGCACAGTTTTCTGAAAAATTGGGAAGTAGTGTGGAAAAACCAGCAAGTGCTCAGGAGCGTGTCACCCAAATAAATGAAATTGGTTAATGTTGCCCTGAGCAAACAGGATTTATAGCAATTTCAATATGTGGGTGTGGGGAAAAAATACAGAGAATTGTAATAAACAAAATACTGTTTTTTCAAGCAATTGCTGTGTAAAATATTGTCCTCGGGACAGAAAAGTTACCTTGATGCTGAAATAATGCACTTGGGCTCTGCCTGTCGGTGTTATATCAAAGCCCCAGTACATTTGTCATTCCCCCAGGCATTATTTTACAGCTATTGTCCTCCATACCAAACTCCATTCATAACGTGTATTTATAGCTGGAGTGGTCTTTTAGATTCTTCATAATATATAAAAATGAGGAAGCTGCCACACAATGGCTTTTGGGTTCCTCTGCGACTTGCAAAATAAACGGTGAAAGCAAATGATTTAAACCAGTGATTTTTATTAAAAATGTATTACTGCCATTTGTAGCTTTCACAGTTACTCTCCAGAACTACCCCAGGGATGAAGTGTCAAACTTTGAATCTGCAGCTTTGTTTTTAGTTTATTTTAAGCATTGAAGCAGCAAATCTACCGGACCAAATTTATGCCAAATAAATGTGTACCAGACTTATGCCAATACAGCTTCCGGTTCAGTCTCTCTCTCTGTCTGTGTATATATATATATATTAAACTTTTGTTTAATTTCAGTGGGAGACAGTCAAGACAAAGAGAAGCTAAGGACTAGCTGTGTTCACATCATTATAAATAAAATAGTTTATAATTATATTATAAATTTAATAATGATGAAGGTTGATACCTGAGCGGATTTAAAATGTCCAAGGGAGGCTGTGTGTTTCCTTGCCACTGGCTTTGGGAGTGAGCAGCCTACTGAGGTCTGCTTGAAAGCTCTGGTAAGTACATAGGTACCATTATTAAAACCAACCATGGGCCAAAAGTATTTTTCCAGACCACAGAAACTGGGGTAGAGCAGGAATTTCCAGCTAGATTTCTGTGTTCTAGCTGGTGCCTTCCTCCATTTGGAGGTCAGACTGGGCAGCTCTGCTTTGCTGGCCTGAGGTCGGAATACGCATTGTGATCCAGGTCTCATTGAGACTTTTATTTACTTCCAAATGATCAGCAGGTACCAGACTATATTTACTGGTCATTCTGTTAAAGTGGTAAAAGTGATGGTATTTAATGAAGATGGATTAAATGGGCCAGCCAATGCAGGTAGCACTTAAGATTGGTAATTCAATATGAAGATTGCTGATCTCTGAAAGAAGGAGGAATCTACCTGATGTTATCAGCAAGAGAAATGGTCAGTGCTTGTACTGGTAAGTTCCCAAAGTGTCAGAAGAAGACAATATCTTGGCAAAATACCTCTCCACTTGAGGTTTAGGATACTTGATAAATGGGTAACACATTGGTAAAGATGGTTAATATCTTGGGAAATCTTATGATAGTGGTGGTGTTTTCTATGTACCTTTGCTGGTCCACAGGCACATGTGTATGATTTCATGCAGACAGAGCTCTTGAGCCAGAGATGAAACAGGCCCTTGTCAGTGATAAAGGTTTTTCCTGCAAGGAATAACATGGTCTCCTGTCTCTGCTAGAAGCATGTGTGGTTGGGGTGAAAGCATCGCAGTCTTGCACACCTCTCCTTTGCACATTGCTGTGAAGAACAGCTGGGGGAGAGGTTTATCTTTGCAGGCTGCAGAAGAAAGGTTTTCTGCAGTGTTTGGCTTTATGCTGTTTAGATAGCTCATTTTTCCTTCCTCTCTAACAGTTGAAGAGCAAGATAAAATATAAGTGGAGAAAAAACTTCGACAGTTGAGTATAACCTATTGATTAAGTTGGCATTTATGTCAGCAGTAGAGTGGAAGAAATTAACTCAAGTTAGAGGGTAATGTTTGTGCTGCAAACCCTGCTTTGTGTGCCTATTTAGTGAGAGAAAATCTCTTTTATCTCTCAAAAACCAACAAAGATCTTCACTGCTACACTGTGGCATCAAGAAATTACATCATGAATTGCTATTTTTGTTGTTAAAGCTGCTGGGTATTTTTTTAACCTAAGCCTTTATAAACAAAACAAAATAGAGATGTTAAAAGCAGATGGGATATACTTCAAGGTACTCACTAGATCACTGGTTTTCCACCTCCTGTTTTTATTGTTCTTTGCTTCTGATAATGGCTTCTTTAGAGGGGGTTTTAAAAATGGATTGTCCATGATGTTTTCAGTGTTAGATATAAATAAAGGAGAACTGCTGCATGTTATTTTGTTGAAAGCTTCTTGCAGAGCTATGTAATCAGGGCAATTATAACTTTGCCTGTAGTTTGTCTTGTGGGTTTGCTGTGCATACCAATTAAATCAGTCAGGAACTGAACATAATTGCCTGGCCTTCTTGTACATCTGGAAACTTGCTTGGAGTGTGGTGGTTTCTGAGGCTTATTCCCCTGGATCCTACATTATTTATGATAGCAGTTTTTCTTATCCCTTCAAATCTATTTTGAGGGCATTTTGTTCTTTTTGCATTTTTCTACAGTTTTTCTCACTTCTTCAGTGTATGGATCACAGTCATGGGTGAATGATGTACTCTGAAAAACCCAGAGCTACTGCTTTTCTGTTAATGAGAAGTGAGAGGAAAGAGGTGACAGAAGCTGGCTAGAGGAGGGGGCAGAAAAGGATGGCCCACTTGGAAAAGCTGCAATGCCTAGGACTTCCCAAAAAAGCCAGTATTCCAGTGAAGTGAGACTGCTGGCATGGGTGAATGTACTTGGATGGGGAAGAATAAGACTTTGTGTCTTGAGATGGGAGTTTACTCTGTGCTTCTCTCCCTCCAGCCTATTGACAATCCTAATTTTGTGAGCGCTCTCATAAACCTCTGAATCTTGGCTGTGCATGGATCATACACCTTCCTCTGTGTGTGTGTAAGTTTGGTTCTCCTTTGGAAATGTTTCCTTTGCAAAAAAAACCCAAACAAAACAAAAAGTGTATTTATTTTACATCCTTTCTTGGGAGCGCAGGTTATGTCATGCTCCTCAGAATGGTAACTCTAATATCCAAACAATTCACCTTATGAATCTGTTGTTTCTTTTGTGCTCTCAGGGTTTCCCATCTCCACGCTGGGGAATTGGCCAGTGAACTTCAGATGGGAAATTGCCTCCTCGGGCTGCCCTATGCCACCTGCCCTGTGTGCCAGAGCATATTGACTGATAGCATGCCAGGATCTCTAGGGAATAGGTGATGGCTAATGATGGATGGACAGTCTGAATAATGTAGTGACTTCAGTTTTGGAAGGGGTGCTTGAGGCTCTTCATAATTATAGAATGTAATAACAGGAAGAAATGAGCAAAGCCAGCGTTGCATTGTTGAGGTAATGTTCATTTCTGAACCAAAAGCCTGTGAATTACTTAAAACAACCCAAGGAAACAAAAGAACAAATGATTGTGGCTTCTAAGGAGCTCTCTATGTTACTATCCTTTATTCTAGCACTGCGGTTGTAGGAGTAATGAAGAAACTATGGAGTGTCTCTGCATGTTAAATACTTGCATTAGGAGCTGATTAATAATGACAAAGGACAGTCTTTTGAAGAGTGATTCCAATCTTGTGGTATGGTAGCCAGTGTACACTGAAGTTGACATTTATCAAGTTTATGGCTATGACTCTAAAAGCAGTGAAACTTCTGCATTTTTTAATAGATAATTGATTTAGTTGATTTGACATTATAAACACAGCTATATATCTGCCAGGGGAGAGTGGGAATGACTGTCTTGCTTGGTTATCTTATAAATGGCTTTCTAATCTCTTCATTCTCAGCTTCAGTTTTGTTTCCTGATTATGTCAATTTGTTCAATATATTATTCAAGGAAAATATATTTATTAATGGTCTCAAAATGGTGAAATGGGCAAGAGCAGATGATGGATTTTTGTCATAGGAATTAATTTATATGTATTGTGGAATATAGGCACTTTGAATAACGTAGTGTAGTCTCTTTCCTGCCAAATGTTCTAAAACGCTATATTCAATATTAAATACTCAAATTTGGCTACAGTATTGCATAAATTTTGGATATGTCTACAGCTCATAACACACTTATGACCGGATTACTGCTCAAAATCTAAGTAGAATTGTAAAATGATAAATACCCTTAGAAGTATGTAATACTTTTGCACTTTGTTAGTCTTCCATAAGGATCAGTAATACGGCATTGTATAACAAATATTTCTGGACAGGGCTTGAGGAGCAGTCAGGAGACTTCATGATTCTGACTGACTTCTAATTTGTAAGCTACAGAGTTCAGGTGTCAGTCTGAGTTTTTGATGTGGTTGGTCCTCTACTGAAGAAAGGTGGTTTTGTGGGTTTTTTTTGTGTGTGTTTATTTGAGAAATATCTTTATTGCCATTAGCAAATCAAAGAACATGCTCAAATATGAGGGATGGGAGACCTCATCTTTCAAATGGATGCCAGGAGGAATGTCTGAGTCATTAAGTATTCCAGGAACATTTGGTAAATTTAGGGATGCAAGGCTGTTTGCTCACAGCAGATTTCAAAATCATACTTAAGTAAATAATCCCTGTAAGATATTGTCACTGTATGATGTTTAATTGGATATAATATATCCAATTATACAGTAAAACTTTATTGCTCTTGTTTTACTATAAGAGGTGCTCTGAAAAGGGTTTTATTTGTATAACATATCAGTGTGAGGAGGAACCAGGGAAAATGTCAGTGAACTTTCTTAGCCGATGGGGAAAGAGGAAAACCTCTGCTGTAGGGGGCACCAGCAAGGAGGTAATACAATGTAGAAGGGCAAAATGGGCTCTGAGGTGATGAGGAAGGGTTGGTGACTTGATTGAAGGCAGGTGTTGCAATCCTGCCTAGCAGATTGCCTGTGCCTGGGATTAACCTCTTGTGCTTGTAGTCGATGGAAACTAAAAATTGATGTAGCTTCAAAGATGTCTTTTGACTCTATGTAGCAGCCATGGTGATAACAGTAATAGGAAGTATTATTGCCAAATGTGCCTGCCGTTGTATTTCAAATACATATAAGAACTAGCAGATGAGTTTCCATTATCATGCCATCAGTTTATTGAACTTTAATGTTTAATTGAGATGGAGAAGCTATTAATAATCCATGAGAATATATTAAAAGAATAGGCTTTTTATGGTACTGTTAAATAACTGGTCTTTCTTTATTCTAGACCAAAGTATGACTTCAATGTCAGCAACATTTTGGAGATTGCTGTTGATTTGGTGAGGTGAACTCTCACAGCTGCGCTTGTTGGGCGCAACTGGTTGGAACTGGAGGGGCTGTTCCAGGCAGCCCTGGGGCAGCTTCCCAGGGAAGGGATGGGCATCTTTGGAGCTTCAGTAGTCTCAGTTTGTCCCTTCCAGAGTTTCAGGAAAACAGCAGTAGATATATTTGGGTTTAAAACAATTTAAAGTATCCTGCAGCATGCAGGCAAAACAGTTTTTTGTCATGGCTCTTGAGGTCCATGTTTAATAAATGCTATTAGAATAACAGTGGGATGTGAAATATCCTGTTGAGTCTTAATAGAAGTGTTATCCATCTGCTGGCAGATCATAATGGTGTGTTAATAGTGTACCTGAGATGGGGTTGCCACATCTGTTACAAGCTTGGCTACACAGTCATGGGGGATGCTGCCTTCTGGGACGATACCCTGACTACTGATCAGACCCTTTATGTGCTTCTACGCTTAGGTGCAGGCAGGGTTTCTCAGACACCCTGAGCAAGACCCTACCTAGTAATCTTCTTAGGATTCTTTTTTGGAACCAAATTTGTTTCCCCTGAAGTATTCCCAGTGATAATAACTTTCCTATGAATTGCATTTGTGTGTGATCCTACTGAAAATGTGACCCCCAAGAGCATACTAAAGGAAGCAACATGGAGAGACTAATACAGCTGCCACATCAATCATTCTCTTCTATAGACTAGGTGAAAATGCTTTGCAATAAAAGCTGAAATATCTCTTACTCATAAGTTGGAAAGCTACTTTTTTGAGGGGAGCATGGGAGGTAGTGTCAAAATTCTTTCACAAGGTAAAACACTGCATCCTATCCTCTTTCTTTGTTTCCATTAATAGGAACAAGTCTTTTTATGTGCGGCTTGATATGTTGGGAAAGGATGGGAAGGGATGTAATAACAGGCTTGAGTTCACTACTTGAAATCAAATCTGAGCTCTATAAAGGCCTCTTGAAACATACTTTGTGTATACTTTTGCTGAAGATTAATGCAACACTGTGTAATTATGACTATAATAGTGTAAAACCTGCCCCTCCCTGAATGAATTATAGTGGTATATAAACACCCAGATGCATGTTTTGTTTCTTTGAGTGATGGTCGATGCAGGATTTGCAGTTAAGAATTTTCCTCCTCTTATCCTTTGATTGCATTGCCTATCTATTTGCCTTAGCTGACAGTTTTTTGTTTCCAAGGTGAAACTCTGAAAAATAGCTTTCTCTGTGACAAGATATGGTTTGCTGTTAATACTGAAAAGAAACTTGCTTTTCTGCTAGTGTGCTAGTGAGTTGCATAACTTCTTTAATAAATAGAACCACAAATAGAAGCACAAGTCTTGAAAGAACCAACATTCCAATAATTAAAATTTGAGTAAATGAACAAACTGGTTGTTTTTTACCCGTAGTTTAGAAGCTGTCGTCTGTCTTTTCTTTCAAACCAGAAGTCTTGCATAAAACCTTTTCAATGCTGTCATAATGGGATTTTACAGTCAGTTATTTGCATCATCCTTCATTCGCACAAGTAACCCAAAAGTATACTTCTGTTTGATGGTGAAAGGATTGGGAAAGAAAGGAACTGCAGCTTCTTGAGGACTTTGCAGAAATGGCTCCTCCACTTAGGGCTTTGTTTTGGTGGGAGGAGGTTCGTGCATGGAGACTGGGGAGTATGGGAATCAAGGCTGGCAACTGGGGTGAGAAATCATAATGTATTCCCAATAAATTTTGAAGAGATTGCATTTTTGAATCTGGTTTCTCTTTGCTCTTTTATCTTTCCAGTCTGTGATATTCTGGGTAAGATATGAATAAAATTAATTATTTTGTAAGACAAAGACTTGAAAGCAGACTAAAAACTGAGCTCTATTCTGTGCTCCTGTTTTGAATTAAACCTGAAATATGGCACAAGCAGCCCTGTCTATCTGTTATTGATCTCAAAGGAACATAACAGAGCAGGAGGATACAGTTTTGTATTTCAGTGGTTTTACAATCTTCTGCAGGTTAGTTCTTTACTTGGCTTGCTTTGTGCACCCAGGGCTCTGTAGTTGTGTACCTGGGAGCCTTCCTGACCCCCCTGTTGATCCTTTGCTTACCATCCAAAGACTTCCATGTGGCTTAGCCCAGATGTTACATTGACTGGTATACAGGACAAAGCCCTGTGCAGAGCACAGTAGATGTGAACTGAATTGCAATGTTGGGATATGTGGGTGGATAGGGTATAATCATCACGGGTGACAACTGACAAGACCCTTGGTTGTTATAGCCAAAACCGTGAATGGAAAATCACTTAAGTTGCAAGATCGAGTTTTCAGGCAAAGTGTTTATGAACTCAGATTTATCATCACATAATAAAAGCAGGATAACTGGATAAATGATGGCGCACCCTGACAGAGGTTGCAAGTTTAAGCACTTCTGAGAAAGGGAAGAGCTGGCTCTAGCCTGAAACACCTAGATATTTTTGATGCTGCTTGACCCGACTGTGACTTGCTCTACTAAGAAGAGGGCAAATTGCCAAGGCAGTGATAGTTGTTCTAAATCTAATCAGTGATCATAAGGGCAGTATGCAATAGCATTGTTTATAGAGTAGCCTGGTATTACATGCATTAAAAGAGACTGGTAAAAGAGGATTTCCTCACTCTTTTAGTCAGGAAAATCCAGCCAGAAAGGAAATTAAGGTAATAAAACCCCATCTGACTGGCAGGCAAGAGAAAAACAATAAAGCTGAGGGTTTGAATGTTGCTTTTTAAATAGGACCTTCCCTAATGAGAATCTTCTCTGAGAATAGATGAGTGCCTTCCAACTCAGCAGAAGTTAAGGGTTTAAGCTCTTCATGGTAAGAAGCCACTTGTAACAACAGCTTACTTGATTCTCCTCATCCATTCATCCATCCACCCACCCATTTTTCTACTCTTCTGGCCTTCATGCTTATGTTGCAATCTCTTATGTTGTGTTTCCATATAAGAATTGCAGCTTTTCCCCTTCAGAGAGGAAACAGAGACTCTAATATGTGGGGTGATTCTTTTTTTCTTTTCTCTGCTAGTAATTGTTTTTGTGAGTGTGCCTCTCTTAACGGCTCCTCCCTGCTGTGTGCCTTGAGATTTTTCTCCAGGGGAATGTTGAAGAGGGCACAATAAAGTGAGCTCAGGTCACTTTGAAGGAAGTGAATCTGAAGGGTTAAGATGATTCTTGAGGCAGCTGATCCCTTTAATGTGAGTGGGCATTGACTGATAAAATCAATCTTAGTATGAATGGATGAAGAGATGGTCTATGTACTTTCAAGCTATGGATGAGCAGCAGCATGGTGTCAGCTGTTGGATTTCAGTGAGAGTGAGTTTGAGGTGTGTGGTCCTTCCAGTAGTTTGCTGGAGTGAGAAGCCAAGGGCTGTGGGTACAGCAGTGAAGATGCTGCATGCGATGAATGCGCAGAGTATGGCAGTAGCTGTTGCTCTAGACTTTAGAGCTTTATTTTTTTAACTTATTTTATTTTATTTTTTGAAGACATACAGCTGGGAGGGAATTGTGCAGGATCGGGAATCTGGTCTCACCGGAGCAAAATTTAAGGCCAAGCTTGTGTTAATTGTCTAATTTAAATATGCATTCTGGCTGTAAATGTTTTTTTCGTTTTTAACACTAAATATTGTTAAACTTAGAGTTGTCATTAATACAGTTTTGTTTGTTGGCCTGCGGCTCACTTACTATGTAAGTTATCAGATTAACTTTTTTCCCGTTTTAATTGCAATTACTGGTATAATTAATAGTATAATTTAAAAACCCATTGTGAGCAGTAGAAACTGCAGGGTGCTTCCTCTTCTTGTCAGAGTGTGCACAGAGCAAACTTCAGTTGAAATTACAGGTGTTCAAGCAGTATTGAAAAACAAAGCCATGGGCCTGGCTTTGAGTTGGGTGTTTATTTCCTGCCTTCTCATAGCAGTGTTGCTTTTCTTCATGCATCTATCCTGTTGTTGTAAATAGCAAATAGTATTTCTGGCAGGTCTGATGTCATGGCATAACCTTTAGCCTGCACAATCAGTTTTGCACCGGGTAGTTATAAACAGGAGGTGCCCGTTGAGTGTGAGTACAGGGCAATACTTTCCAAAGGGTACCAGTGACTGCTGGATCCTGCTCCAGAGACTATCTTTTTTTCCCAAGACACGACTGTAGATGTCAGTGTTTAACTAGCTCAGTGTTACTGACTGCCCTGCTGCATTAATTTTAAGTCAACACTTGAATCTGGCTTTTCACTGCAGTGGGAAAAATGTGCTTTCCAAACTGGGACTCGGGATCTGAAAAGAGCAGTCTCCTTCAATGAAATAGTGCTTGATTTAAAAAGCCTTTTTTCCTCATTCATAACAAAATTCCCTCTGTGACCTTGCATCTTCCCACAAAGAAAAAATCCCTGAATTACCGACTTGTAAATACGTGCTGCTGATCTGAAGCTCCGGTGTGGGTTGTATTTTGATGTGACAGGATGTCATACAGTTTTTCCAAATGGTGTTCAAGAGAAGCATAGAATAGTTCTGCACGCTTTTCAATAGTTCCTGAGTTTGTAAATAAGTATTTTTACCAAGGACTTGTATAATTCAGTTCACATGTTTCTTAATGGGGTAATTGAAACATAGTGAAGGCTCCTACTGACAGTAGAAGGCTATAACCAAAGAACACAGCAATTTTTGTGCAATATATATGCAGCTTTTTAACATCTTGCATAATCTCATTAAGTCCTGGTTGTGTTTTGAAGTCTGATTTGAAGGTTACTGAGCATCTTAAATTCACTTTTTTCAGCCCCCAAAATACTGTTGAGGATGAAGGTGGAGTAAAATTGTGAAAGTTTGAAGTATCTGCTGAACTGTGGAATTGAATTTTGTGTTGCATGAAGGCTACTAGTTAAAACAAAAGTACCAAGCATACATTGTTTCCGTGTTAGGCATGCTGCATGGATTACAATATGAAACACAATTTATTCTCCTGCGCCTGATTTTCAGGGTAATGGGCATTGCATATTATAATGGGCTTCCAGGCAACTGCACCCATCACTACCCAGTGAAATCATTCAACTAATAGAACAATGTGTAAATAGGAATTGAATTCAACATCCTCTGTCTGTCCAGTGCCAGAAGTAAAGCCTGCAGAGTGCTTGTTGCTACGTTTTGGAGTGCTTCTTCAGCATTCTGGTTCAAATTTAAACAGGTGAATAATATCAGCCCAGTTGTAATTGAAG
This sequence comes from Psittacus erithacus, assembly GCA_009867235.2. Taxonomy (NCBI): domain Eukaryota; kingdom Metazoa; phylum Chordata; class Aves; order Psittaciformes; family Psittacidae; genus Psittacus; species Psittacus erithacus. The sequence goes on from WYDI02011067.1 coordinate 88,210, forward strand.
GGGATGAGGGTTGCCAATAAAAAATTAAAAGGAAGATTTCTTGTGAAAGAAGTAAGTTAGTCATCTTCTGCTTAAGAAACTCAAGCAATGTTACTGGCACAGGTAGGGCAGTCCTTTAACTGGTCTTGGTATTTCTATGTCTGGTGGTGGGTAGATAAAACCAAAGTTAACCTGGTTGCAATTGTTCTGTCAGGAGAAGTTTGCCTGAATTTGGCCATGCTGTGCTCTCAAACACTGTAAAATTCCCACTGGGACAGGACAATGTTACCTGCATCCTGTCCAAAGTGTTATTGCAGGATGGGGATTGCTGTGTGGGTGTTCCCTCCCCTGACAACCTTACTTTGCTCCTAAGGGAGCTGTGCCTTGAGTGCAGAAGTGGCAGCTGCTGGCTTTGTGTTTGGGGGACGGGAGTTAGAAGTGAAGAAAATGGGGATGGAGAGCCTGCAGGAGGCTGAGGGGTTGGAATTGGAGAGAATTAGAATGTATTGGTGAGAGCTGCTTCCAGTGGAGAGTGTAAATGCTACCTAACAAGAACCTGAATTGATCTCTTCTGGAATATTGTGTACAGTTCTGATGACCCGTGTCAAAGGAAAATAAACTGGTGCAAAGAAAGCTTGCTCGTGTGATAAAGAAAATAGAGTCTACTTTATGAGAGGAGACTGGAAGAGGTTGGCTTGCTTGCTTAGCGTGGTATAACAAAGGCTGAGAGAGGATATGTTTGCCTATAAATTATATCAAGCAGATAAAGATCAGGCAGGGAGAAGATTCCAGCTGGAGGCTTGCTAAAGCTTAGCTGCTGGTAAAGGCTGTTGCTGGCATGAGGACAAAGGGGTGTAAAACATACATTCTTTTGCTGGCCATTAAAGTGAAGGCCCTGGTGTTGCTGCCTGACGGGAGTTGTAGGAGATGAGCCACAGTGTTGAAAGTGGTGATCATTCATCCAAGAACTGACAAATGAAGGGTCCTATGATCCCTCAGAGCAGGTTTCAAAAGGGAGCAGACCAGCGCTTTGGCTAGACTGGTTATGATGCACAAGGACCTTCCAGTCTCTGACAAATGGGAATCTTTTGACTTGATCTTGCATTTGTGTTTCGGTTAATATGTGCGGGCTGAAACACTCCTGTCTGTGGCAAGCTGTGTTGGCCTGTGTAGATGGTGGCTTAAATCTTGCCCAAAGCGTTTTAACAGGAAGGTTGTTTTTTCAGTTTGCTTCATGGCAGCTTGCTGTTTCTGATAAATTTAAAACTTGGGTTTTCTGGAGTATGGGGAAGCTTCAGGGTGAAGCTGGAAATAACAACAAACCAGTTGTTAAGGCACTTGGCATAGCACAGATTCAAATCTCAGTCAGCCTGAATGGGGCTTGAGAACTTTAACATGGTGTCTTGTATCTTTGGATGTATTTAGTCCCAATGGAGTCCTGTTTTGTCCTCTCCCCAGTTGGTTACAAAATAGTTTACAGTTATGCATACATTTTACAATAGTTTACAGTTACAAAATAGTTACAGTTTGCACATACATTTCTTAGGAAACCTATGTGTAAACCTATATTGGAAATGGGGATGTCCTAACCAAGGTCTCTTAGGAAAAGTGTGTTAAAACTGAGAATGCCATGTGCTCTGGGAGCTGTACAACTGGGTTTTCCTAGAGTCCATGTAGTTATTGAAGGCTCTCAGGCCAACACATCTATCTCCACTAATGTGAGGTGCAGAGAGGTGCAAACGGTTTCCATATAATGCGAAGTTAGGTATGTTTATTTAGAGGAGAAGGGAGTTGGTGGTGGCTTTGCTAGATTAGGTGATCTCTGAGATTCTTTAGTCAGTTCAAATGTCACTGTGCTAGTTGGACATAAAAAGCTTTTCATAGCATGTCAAAACTTCATGGCATGCTGTGGAAACAGGAGCTTTTCCTAGCCATTTAGTTAACTTCAAAGATTAACTTCTATTCTTTCATCACTTTCTCATTTGAATGCATGCTAGGAAATGCCCCTTATATCAGTAAAAGCCCAAGGCTTTATTAATGTAAAACTCATAATTAAATTTGTTAACAGAAGGATTTGTCGTCATTTTTATACCTTTGTGGAAATACTTAGCCGTAGAAGAATTAAGTTGTAGGGCCCAATCTTGCTGTCTAAATGCGGGCAGCTCAAAGCAGTTGCATGTCTTTTTAAAATGGGCCATGAAGACCCATGGGCTTTCAACACTGTGCAGAGGCTGTTCTCTTTCCCTGCCACTAATTGCCAATAACTTAACTGGAGTGGATTTACCCTGTGAGAGGACTGTCTACACAAGACACTGAGTTCCGCCTGCGCCAGGATTCTGTCACTGAGAGCCCTTTTAAATTGAAAGCTGACTTAGAGATTTGTGCTGAGCAGCTCCCATGGGAAATGCTTCACAACAAAGAACAATAAAAAGAAAAGGCTCCCCTGTGGGAAGAAGACTTTCTGGATTATATCCAAGCTTTTGACCACTGTGGATCCTGTTTCCTATAGGAAGCATATGTCCAAATTTCCATCTTGGATTGAAATTTGATTTTAGCCTTAGCTTGAGGGTCTTGTGTACTTCAGCATCTTGTGGAATGATCTTTTCACTTTGTGAAAACATTGCTGAGATAACTGTATTGCTGGAAGATAGATCTTGATCATAAAACACTCACCGCATCCTGTTTGCCTTGAAGAATTTGTTCCGCATTTGTGAATCATCTGTGAGAGATGGTTGTGATTCAGCACCTCCTACGGTCACACCTGGTCAGGTCTCCGTTTGCACGATCTCCATGGCTGTCACTCAGCTGAAACAAGATCTGAGAGTTAGTGTAAGGCAGAAATCTGTTAGAGTAAAACTTTGTGCCTCCCAGGTGAACTTGGAGGCTCAGGAGCCCCATTGACTCTGAAATTTTCTTGCCTCTTGTAAGAATTGGTATCCAAAGCTCAGGTAGGCTGTATTATTTGTGAGTCTTTGCAGCAGGGAGAGCAAATGCTCTGTGATGCTACATTAGCATTTTAGCTTGGATTAACAAAGTGGTTCTGAAATTTGTCTCTGAACTGTCCTCACTTTGGGTACTGTTGTTTGCACCGTGGGTCTGTCTTGGAGTATATAACCTGGTTTTCTTTTGGATGAGGGTAATCTAGGATGCATATAATGTACTTCAATACAGTCCCAATACAGTACAGAAAGTCAGCTTGGGAAGCTAGATGTTTTAACTGGCAAGGTGCTCAGTGAAAGGCAAACACAGACATCTCTAATGAAATGGAAATAAAATCATGTTAAAGCACTTGGTAGACGGGTGCTACCCTTCTGCTGACACAGGTCTTCAGGTCGGATTGCACTAGTCTTGAAGTTAGTATCAGAATTCCTCTGGATTCCACTGAACAAGGCTCATAAATCTGTCAGCCTTTGCCTGATGCAAGGCTGTATTGCAGAAAAAGTGAAGTCTTTGCCCAGGTCTCCATATGTTGCATACAGACTTGAATGTTTTTCCCCTAATGTACTTGCCTACTTTCTCAGTTCTAGCTATTTTATTTGGTTTACTTTCTTATAGCAAAATAGAATATGCCTGGAGACAGCGGAAATTGGTGACGTACTGATTTGAAGCTTTGTGCTGCACAGTTAAATGAAATAGTATCTCATGCTCTATCAGTGGGTATGTGGGGGGAAATCTTGTGACTCATTGAATGTGCATGTGGCAAAGCCTGAATTATGATTCCTATCAGTTTATGTGGGGCTTAGGGTTGTTCTGGGCAGAGTATTTCCTACCCAGAACAACCCTAAGATTTGACAGATTTGATCTGAATCATGTCAAATCCCTAAGGTCTGGGGAGAAGAGGTGGGACTGTGTAATTGCAGGGTATTAAAATCCTCAGGCAGGGTTAGTTCAGAATATGAGAACTCAATTACTTGTTCTGGCAATTACTCAAACAGGCTTTCATGCTGCACACCACACAGTTTAAGAGTCAGATTCTAAGTTCACAGCATGCTTTAGTCATCCTATAACTCTCATCCAGCAGGCTTGTGAGAACAGCCCTATTTTCATTAACTGGAATAGTTTTCATTAGCCTTTACTTGTAGTAGTGAGACCTGAACCACAGAGGTTGCATAATGTGGTGTTTTTAGTAGCATGAACTGAATGTGTTAAAACTAAGGCAACTCATTGCATGCAGTAGCTTATTCCCACACATTTGAGTATTTGTTGGGTCAGCAGTGGGAGCTGTTGCAGAACAGTGAGTAATGTGTGGTTCCATTGGTTTAAATATGTCAACTTTGAGGCCTCTTTGTGGAAGGTTTGGTTACATGAGACTTTTTCAAGGTTTCTTAGGAAAGGTTTTTCAGTGTTTGAAGTACACCTAGAAATAACATGGCTGATCCTCCGGACCTGTAAAGGATGGCAGTAGTATACTGGGCAGAATGCAACACTTTGGCTTATGGGGTACCACTCAAATGGAAATTGGAAGGTCTAGTTGCATACCTTTCATTAATATGAACTGTCACATGACCTTGGGCAATTTCTGTTCCTTGCTTATGTTTGTATTCCCATCTTTTCAGCTTTCACTGTCAGCAAAGGATGCTTTTCTGCTAAGAATTGTCTGTTGTTTTGTGGGTGCTAGTAGAAGGAGAATTTGCTTGTGGTTCACACCTCTGGATGCTTCTACGATGCAAGTGAAAATAAAACCTTCCACAGAACATGGATATTATCTTTCTAAGATCCAGTTCTTTCACCGAACACTCAAGCCTCTGAGCACCTGTCTGGGAAGCAGTGGGCATGTTACAGCCTAGGAGAATGAAAAAGGTTTAAAGAGATAACCATTGTACAGGCCATAAGGGGGACAAGATATATTTATATGAATTAAATTAAGGAAAACTATCGTAGTCTCTTCAGTTTATTTGTTGTGAAGAGCTAACAGAATTCCTTTTTAAGCTCTGCAAGCTCTCTTGTGGCTATCTACCCACTTAAAATCAGGCCAAAATTTGGCTCTGTTACACGGCAAAAGGTGGTGATTGGTTTGCAAGTGAGTTTCCTGATGGTAATTTATAGGAGGGAGGTCTTAGTTTGAGAGATTTTCAGGGCTTCATAGTTTTACTGGTATATTACCTGGTAGCAATGGGCTTGCCTTGCAGGGGCATTGGGAAGCTTAATGGCGGTCAGGTTCTCATCCACAAAAGATCCTTGGGCAAAAGGCAGTCTGAATACAGTATACATTTTCAGAATGGCTTCAGCCTTTTGCATTTGGATAGGAGCATGTTGAATGAGGGATCTCTGTGACTGACCGTAGTGGAGTGCCTGCAAGCACTTCTTTCTTGTTATATGCATTTTTACTTTCCCAATCATCTGCTGGAGTATAACCAGTCCTGAAGGGAGGCAGAAGAGCCTCTGAACTCATGGTCCTCTTTTCTTTTAGTATCGAGGTATATGTCACAACAAGAATACTCAAATGTCTTGGTGCGTGCTGTGCCAGTGCTTAGGTGTTTCTGTGGGGAAAGACTTCATCCTGAGTAGGTGAGAGCTGCAGTAGCCTGCAGGCTGTCTGTTTAAACCACCATCTGCCAGGTACCCCTGCCCTCTGAGTGGCTCATTAGATGTTTGTTTTCAGGTTGTTTATCTATGGTAAAGAAATGCCCTTGTTTGGATCATCCTCGCACCTCAGATCTTGCTAGTGGGAGAAGATCCCTCTTCTGAAATTATTCTCTCTGAATCCCAAGAGCAATGTGTCCTTTCCAAGCCATAGGGACAGGCCTGAAATCCAGCCTTAACCTGACCTGTGTTGCTGGGTCAGCTCTCTGGTAAGCAGGACAATATGATGCAAAGCAGTGTTGACTTGACTTCACATAATATTTTTGTCTCAGCTAAGCCTGGACAGTACTCCTGAAATATTCACATACAATCTTCCCAGCCTTCTAAAGAAGCAAAGCAATAACATGAAAAGTTTAAGCTAGTCTATAACTTTAGAGAGATGATGCTGATTTCCATAAGACACCTGCTAATTGCAGAAATGTGTTGATTTAACCCTGTAGACAAAGGTAGCAATTTCGTCTGGCTTGCTCCTAGCTACCTTAGAATTTTTTTTCCTATGTTGGACGTATATTTGATCTAATATGATTAGACTTGCTTGCAGTAATCCTTAGGAGTGTGTAGTCTTTCTTTCCATTACGTGGATAACACTTTCCTACTAAAGTGCTTTTCTTGAAGGATACTTGTTCCAAATATGGTATGCCCAGTACAAACCCCTGTAACTGTTAATTAAAACAGATTGAGGTTTGCACTGCCATTATAGTCATATTTGGAGTAATAGAAAATGAGAAGTTCTGCACAGGAGAGCTTTCTGCTCAGACATTGCAAATGTCATCACACCAGCCACTGATTTCCAAACAGGGATACGGGATACCTGTTTTCTCTACCTTTGTATTTGGCATAGATGTGGTATGTGTCAGACATTATTAATAGTTTAATGACTGCTGTGATGATTGAGAACAAATGCTAATATAATCAGAGTGCATGATGATGTGCATACAGAAAAGTCCAGTTTAGGCATGACTGAACTGTTAATCATTTGAATGCATTCACATGCTTCTGAGTTTGTAGCTGGTCATTTGCCAGTAATGCTGTAGAAATGATTATGTTGGAAAAACCTGGTATGCAGGGGCAGGAGTTATCAACCCACCAGGTTACCATCGCAGTAATTCTCTTTAGAAATTCCTGATCTTATTTTTTTGCCCTCAGAACCTCTGATCATGTAATCTAGTAATACATGTATGCATGGAAAAGGTGGTAGAAAATTGCTGCAAAAGATCCTTTCCTGAAGACTTTTGTTTGGAAAACTTTGTTAATCAAACCTGAAAAGCAGGTTTGCAGTTTACTTCATGCGTGGTACTTGAAAGAAAATACATAGGTTCCTCCCTTTTCAGCACTGGACTAAATGTAGGCACCCAGTTCCTGGTGAATGCACACATTCTCCAGACCTTTGAGTACTTCAAGTCCCTTAATTTACTGTGGCTTTTTCATGGGGTGATGAGGATGGGGTGGCATGAAACACCTCTAACAGTGCAGTGGCTGGCCGAAGAGCATGAGGAATATGGTTTCATGGAGGCTTGGCCTTGAGAGGTAGCCAGCACAGTCTTTATTGAAAGCTGTGAATAACTGGTATTCTGGAGGCTGAATGGAAGCCTAGAATTGTTTCACACTGTCCCATGTTGGAAAAGCTTTGTTCCATGCCAAAGTGAAAATCCTGAGCTACTTTTCCTCTAACGGGCTGTCCCTTCACTGTTTTAAGAATTTTTTTGAGAGAGTTTTGATGTTTTGATGCGTTTGTTCTTGCTGAATCTAGGAGCTTACTGTGAAGCTGCAGGAAAGAGGAACCATTAACTCACATAACTTTCTGACCATCCCCTAGTCCTTGGAAACAATCCCCACCCCTCAGAAGGTCACAAGTGGCATAGGCAGTCTGGTCAACTTTTTCTGTCACTGTAATACTGAGAGTTAGAAGCTCAGGTTGAGAAATTGTTCAATTCAACTTTCCCTCTAAAAGAGGGTGATAAGGCTATTTAAAACACTGAGAGAATACTATGTTACCACTTCACTGGTTGCATTTTTTTGGTACAAGTACTTACTGTAAAATCTTTTCAGCAGTGTTCTGCTCTTAACCTCAGCCTTTCTCTACTGCAGTTTTTAAATCAGGTCATCAGAGGGATTGTACTCTTTATATCTTGGCGTGTTTTAGAAACCTGTAGTGTGTTCTCCTGTGTCCAGTTTGTGTGTTTTTTCCATCACTGCAAAGAAGTCACTTCTAAGGTTAACTACAGAGGCTGTTGCTGAAATGACATTTTGCATGGTGCAAAAGGAAGCACCTTATCAAATGGCATTACAGGGATTGAGGTAGATATAGTGTGGAATGCCTAAGAGTGCAAGCATGGCTTGACAGGTGGAATGGTCCAGCAGGAAGTATATTATGTAGAGCTTGAGTTGCAGGCTTTTCTTTGTAATAGTAAATGAAAACAGGGAATGTTCAGCATAGGTTAGGGCTGAGCTCTGAATGTCAAAAACTAATTCTTTAAACAAATTTTCACAGCTTCAGGTTGGGCACAGAAGCCATTCAGAGCAGCCCTGCGGAGAAAGATTTGGGGGTATTGGTCGATGAGAAATTTAACATGACCTGGCTGCAGTGTGCACTTGCAGCCCAGAAAGCCAAAATGTGCCCTGGGCTGCATCAGAAGGAGCGTGACCAGCAGGTCGAAGGAGGTGATCCTGCCCCTCTACTCTGCTCTCTTGAGACCTCACTTGGAGTATTGTGTGCA